>JALJCO010001504.1:0-5000 GCA_023101725.1 Atherinomorus stipes | reverse complement strand
ACCAACATTAAACTGAGCAGCTCGTGCCTTCGTCATTATGATGAAACACGGATATTCTGAGCCAGTTAGGCTAAAACTTTTCTTTGGGCTGCTTGGTACCGTGACCAGCACCGACGCTACCTGAGGATCTGGAGGATTTGGGTCGTAAATGAGACCGACACCGGCGCTGCCACAGCGCAGATCTTTACTGGTGTTGGTCCAGACCAGCTTCCCTCCAGGTGACCCGAAGTTACATTTACGTTATAAGACTCCGTGAAAGTATCGTCTTACCGGTGGGAAATCCGCCAACAATGGCTGGTTTATAAACAAGAGGGAAGCTGCGACATCTGACAGGTCAGAGAGGGAGAGAGAGAAAGGGAGCGCGCGCTTTATTAAAGGGCCGACGCGGAAGGCGACGTCACTCCTTCTGAATGAAAGGAGAGGGAGCGATGTCGCCTCAAGCGTGTCGAGCCCTTTATTCTACATTATGGCTCTGATGCAAACGTCCACCGCACATTACGTCGCTGCAATTGCAAGCGGGAATTTCCCGCATTATAAGAGCGAAGTTTGCGGGAATTGATGGTATTATGCGCGATTCCCGCAATCCCGCAGCGAATTTCAGGCCCTGGTCATCACTGCGGTAACTGTGGTCATGATAACTACAGACCTGTTTTTTCCTGATCTTTTGACATTTAAGACACGTTTAGTTAATGATTATAATAATGATGATTACCGATCACAGACATCAGCACAGCAAACCTGAAGTAGCTTCCCATAACTCCAGCAAATGTACAGTAACTTAGCTTTATCTGGTTAAGATATTTTGTTTATTTAGTTTAAGGATTAAATATCAACAAAGTATTTAATTGTGGACTCATTCGTTTATCCTTAACCAACAGGTCAGAACAACTTAATAACGTTGGTTAGTGACGTCAGTTAGCTAGCTAACTACAAGCCTCTTTGGATGAGCTCCTATGAATTTACTTTAAAATAGAGAAAATAAAACCCAACGGTGGCCGCAAACGGCTCTCTTCACTTCATAAACAGTTTCACGTCAGCTAAAAACCGGTTACAAGATTGTTAAAACTATTTTTAACAGGTATATTAGTCATTTTTACCAGGAGGCGAAGCGAGCGTAGCCTTACCTCTTGGAGGAGAGATCGAAGAGAGAGCGCCGCGGCAACGGCCGGCCAACGGCTGAAACCATAACAGATGGTGCTGAGTTCAGGGTCGTTGGAATTTCTAATGCCTTCCTCAAAACGGCAGGGAGATGTCTAAAAATTAAGTTACACTGGTAGTTTGGCGTTGGGATAGCTGGGCCTTGTTTTGTTGTGGTGGGGTTTTGGTTACAGGTCTTAGTTTATGGTGCTGCTTGTTCCCTTTTTGGTTTATAGCCTACGTTTGTGTTTTTCCCCATCTGGTTCCCCTTTTTACTGTTAGGCTTTGTCTGTCTTTTTATTTGTTCCTTTGAGCAGCATCGCTAACCCCATCTGCTTTTCAGTTACAGTTTTCCAGGTTTTTGTTAATGCTTTAATTCACCTCTGAACAATAACAAACATCTTTACTCCACCTTTTCCATCTGAAACCAGTCTTTTGTTTGCGTCCCCAGACCCTAGCAGAGCTGGGACGTTACAGCCACATTATTGTTGGCATTTCAGTGATGTGCTTATATTGGTGCATGTGTGCGATTAATTACAAAAAATTTGTCATGTGTGATGTGTTCTATTCATTCAGGTTTGGGACGTTGTAATTATGGTTTTTAAAATGGATTTAATTGTTGAATATCTGTCAATAAATTCCTGCTTTATTCATTATTCTCAGACTAATTCTCATTTTGTTAAATTGTACTGTCTGTAGCAGAATGCTCTTACTTTAAATATGATAAACCTACATCTATGGTAATGCAGAGCAATATTAATGCTATGCTGTAAAACACCATTACAGTATAGATAAATAATACTGTACAATACAGTAACAGAATTATACTATAAACCATAATTACAGTAGTACACTTATACTGTAAAACTTGCTTACAGTAAAGCTGTTGTACTGTAAAACATATTTACAGTAAAGATACTGTAGAACAGTAATTACAGTAACTTACTGGCAACTTTGTGTGCTATCTAGGGATGTTTGGTCATTTATGTTTTTAATTTCATCCTTCCAAATAGACCTTTTTGGCTAAATTTTTTCTGTATTTAATATTTTCAGGTTTTTGTATTGATGATGTGCTAAGGTGACACTAGCTGGGTTTGACATAAACCCAAATATACCGATCGCTTTCGGTTTAAAAGCTCTTTCTTAATGAAAATGATCCATGTAAACATCTCTTTCTGAATGAGAAGTGCCCAACCGAATGAATTTTCATTCGGTTTCACAGGGGTAGAATATTCCGTTCCCCAAACCGAATGGGGTGTCATGTAAATGTTGAATCGGAAAGTTGTGAGGTTGCGTTCTATCTGAAAGAGCCTTAAGAGCGCAACCTCACAAGGCCTTAAAGGCCTTTTCAGATAGGATGCGTTTTTTGCGGCGCGCGCCGCAGGGTAGGGCGCACCCGGCGCAGCGTCGGCGAGAGACCTGCGTGAAGTTGGCCCCCCACCCCACACAAAACCGAGTGAAAATGGTCTTAATCGTTTGTGCTGCATTTGTGCTGGTTTGTGCAGAAAAAAATATCGTTTGTGCTGCTTTAGTTTAAGATATTAAATAATATCAAAAGGGTCATTCTAAGTGCACACAGACCCCCGACTTTGTCCAAATTGCACCAAAATGGTCTCAATCGTTTGTGCTGCATTTGTGCTGGTTTGTGCAGGCTGTGTGACGTCACCGCCTTATAATTAACCTGTTGTATCTTAAAAACTAAAGCAACACAAACAATAATTTTTTCTGCAAAAAAATTTGTAAGAGAATGGGGTTTTAAACATGTCATGTCTTCTCCTAGACACCCCAAGTCTAATGGTAAAGCAGAGTCAGCGGTAAAAATAGTCAAGAACTTATGCAAACGAGCAGTCATTGCAGGTTCGGAGCTTTGGCTGTCTATATTGCAGTGGAGAAATATCCCCCCAGATGATATGGACAGCAGTCCAGCTCAAAGACTGATGGCCCGCAGATTTAAAAGCTCACTACCTGTCTCAGACAGTCTTTTAGAGCCATGTGTGGTTGCAGGTGTTTCAGAGAAACTAAGGGCCAAGCACCAGAAAGCCATACTACCACCACCAAGATACATTAATTTATTTGTTTCTTTTTGAGGCCCCGCCCATTTCCGGTTTGAAAGTGACGTCGGACATGATGTCATCGGAAAGAGCAGAAAATAACGTTTCTAGTGATATAAGTTTCATAATATTCGGAGCTACCATCACAGAGATACATGAATTTATTTGTTTCTTTTTTTAGGCCCCGCCCACTTCCGGTTTGAAAGTGACGTCGGACATGATGTCATCAGACAAAGGAGAAAATACCCTTTCTAGTGATATTAGTTTCATAATTTTCGGAGCTACCATCATAGAGATACATGAATTTATTTGTTTCTTTTTTTAGGCCCCGCCCACTTCCGGTTTGAAAGTGACGTCGGACATGATGTCATCAGACAGAGGAGAAAATACCCTTTCTAGTGATATTAGTTTCATAATTTTCTGAGCTACTATCACAGAGATACATGAATTTATTTGTTTCTTTTTGAGGCCCCGCCCATTTCCGGTTCGAAAGTGACGTCGGACATGATGTCATCGGAAAGAGCAGAAAATAACGTTTCTAGTGATATAAGTTTCATAATATTCGGAGCTACCATCACAGAGATACATGAATTTATTTGTTTCTTTTTTTAGGCCCCGCCCACTTCCGGTTTGAAAGTGACGTCGGACATGATGTCATCAGACAGAGGAGAAAATACCCTTTCTAGTGATATTAGTTTCATAATTTTCGGAGCTACCATCATAGAGATACATGAATTTATTTGTTTCTTTTTGAGGCCCCGCCCACATCCGGTTTGAAAGTGACGTCGGACATGATGTCATCAGACAGAGGAGAAAATACCCTTTCTAGTGATATTAGTTTCATAATTTTAGGAGCTACCATCATAGAGATACATGAATTTATTTGTTTCTTTTTTTAGGCCCCGCCCACTTCCGGTTTGAAAGTGACGTCGGACATGATGTCATTAGACAGAGGAGAAAATACCCTTTCTAGTGATATTAGTTTCATAATTTTCTGAGCTACTATCACAGAGATACATGAATTTATTTGTTTCTTTTTAGGCCCCGCCCACTTCCGGTTTGAAAGTGACGTCGGACTTGATGTCATCACAAAGAGGACAAAATAACCTTTCTAGTGATATTAGTTTGATAATTTTCAGAGCTACTATCACAGAGATACATGAATTTATTTGTTTCGTTTTTAGGCCCCGCCCATTTCCGGTTTGAAAGTGACGTCGGACTTGATGCCATCCGAAAGAGCAGAGAATAACCTGACTAGATATGTTTAATCTGAAATTCTCAGATTTACCATGACCAAGATATTAACTTGTCTCTCATTCTGGTGAAGAAGTGGACACCATTTTCAATGAAAATGGGTTTAACTGAGCAGGAGAAATCTCTCTCTCTCTCTCTCTGTCTCTCTCTCTCTTTCCTTCTTTCTGTCTGTCTATGTTAGTTTATCAATTCTGGTTCCAAAGGAGGAGAAAGAACAGATGATGGCAGAGGGAGGAAGGAGAGGAGGAACAAGGAGGAGAGAAAGGAGGCTTACAAGTGTGTTTCAATATACTGAGAGACACATTTCTGGTGTTGAGGACGTACCAGGAGACAAAAAGAGGACAAAAGGATAGTCATGATTACTTGGTATCATACCAGTCTGATACAAGTTGTTATCAGTGCCATACCTGTCTGATACTAGTGTGATGCCAGTGGCATACCAGTTTGGTACCAGTGCCATACCAGTATGGTACCCGTCAAATACCAGTCTGGTACCAGTGCCATACCAGTCTGATACCAGTGGCATACTAGTCTGGTTCTGTTCTGGTACCCCTGCTA
>JALJCO010001503.1:0-22392 GCA_023101725.1 Atherinomorus stipes | reverse complement strand
TGAGGTTCCATTTGTGTCAAAAACATTAAAACGTGTTTATGTGTACATTGTTTATGTCCACAGGCCAATGTAACAAAGCATTTGCACATGTTTATGTGACTTTGAACAACAACGTTGCTTATGTAGATCGTTAACCTGCCCAAACATTTGCCTGTGGCGATTTAACTTTAGTCTATACATCTGTAGTTTCCTTAAACATTCTGTGTCGTTTCGCCCTGTGTTTATCACGTGTTGTTTTACCATGTCGTTACATTGTGTCGTTTCACTTTGTCGTTGTTGTTTTACCATGTCGTTACATTGTGTCGTTTCACCTTGTCGTTGTTGTTTTACCATGTCGTTACAATGTGTCGTTTCACCTTGTCGTTGTTGTTTTACCATGTCGTTACAATGTGTCGTTTCTTCTTGTCGTTGTTGTTTTACCATGTCGTTACAATGTGTCGTTTCACCTTGTCGTTGTTGTTTTACCATGTCGTTACAATGTGTCGTTTCACCTTGTCGTTGTTGTTTTACCATGTCGTTACAATGTGTCGTTTCACCTTGTCGTTGTTGTTTTACCATGTCGTTACAATGTGTCGTTTCACCTTGTCGTTGTTGTTTTACCATGTCGTTACAATGTGTCGTTTCACCTTGTCGTTTTACCATGTCGTTCTGATATGTCGTTTCACCTTATCGTTATCATGTCATTATACCACGTTATGTTTTACACCATGTCCTTATGTGTAGTTACACCACGTTACGGTGTGTCATTACACCTTGTCCTTATAATGCACGTACCATGCATTAAAGTACGAGAATGACCCCTTCGACAGTCCGTAATTTCCCATGACCTACTTTCCATTATCCTGTTATTTAGATGGGTGTGTGCCCCCCCCCCCCCCCCCAAAAAAGAAAAATACCTAAATAAATAAAATAAATAAATAAATACAAATAAATAAGAACCCCAATCTTTCACGTTTATAAAGGCAAACGATTTAATGACGACTTCCGTCGTATTCATTATAGGGACAGAGCATATCAATACAACAAAAAACAAACAAACAAAAAACCCTTCTAAATATATTTGAGCCAGTAGGGCAGGCTATTCCTTTATCTTGAACTGTCCGCGTTGAAGCTACAATTAGAAAGAAAGAATGGCGTTTGGTGCACAAATTCCCCATACTACCAAAAAATGTCACAATTTGTAGCCAGATGCCTCTCGCCTCTCAAAAATGTGGAAGTTGAAGCTCTTGCATAAGCTTCCAGACGTATCACGTTTTTCGCCAGAACTGTCAAAGTATAGTTTCCGGTTTTACCGCAATCAACAACAAAATAAGACCATACTGCCTAGAAAGCTTTTAAGGCCCAGATTAGGTCGGATGTCTCAAATGCGTGCCGCTTTGTAGGAGAGGTGTGGGCTTTGTAGCGCAACAAGTCCGTTTAAAAGCGAACTGAGCTTACAAATTTACCTTAAAACAGCTCCTGCGCACAGCTTATAAAAAACAAACAAACAAACAAAAAAAAACTCATCCATTTTTTCATTCCACAGGGTGCCGCTAAATGCTCGTCGTTCAAGCGACGGACTACTTCAGAAGTAGACGTAAATTAGAAGCAAATGAAATCTGCTGCCTTAACAACGGCCTTTGGCTCAGTGTTCATAAAACACCTGTAGAACTTTGAAAGCCTACTCAAGTTAACGTAGCGTTATACCTGCGTTATAAAGACCGGTACAATAAAAGGAAAATAAAAACTTAACCATGACCTACATAACATCAGATGAAGCCTATTGAAAATCCCTCCAAACCAATTTCATAAAAAATAAAAAAATGCAAGAATAAACGCAGTGACCCAGGCAAGATAAGGATCTCAAGACTTTAATCTGCAATGCCTGAACATTCCTGGTTTTTATTCTGTTGTAGAAGCACTACTCACTTTTGTCAGTGGGAATTACGATAGAAATTTCCCTTCAGTAGCCTACTGTAATTTGCTCTTTTTTTGGTGAATGTATGAACACAAAGGAGAAGACAAAGGTCCTGGTGGAGATGTCTGCTAAATAGGTAATCAACTTTGAGCAAACAAAAAACAGTTTTATAAGCACAAACAATGTTTTAATGCAACTGGAATGATTATTATGTCCTCAATTTGAAACCGTCTTTGTAGGCTATGCAGGAGGTGCAAGGACAAATCTATGTCCTCCCTCAGCATGAGGAAGCTCTGCGGTTGGGGATGCCGTCTGTGGTTGATGACTACCTGCCCAGGTTTGCAGGTCTTCTTCCCTTTGAGAGAGAATATAATGGAAGAATATGAGAAAACAGATCTTGTAAAAAAAAAAAAAAAAGAAAGAAAGAAAAAAAAATCTAAAAATGCTTTCAAAAGAAGCTCAAATTTGATGAATGTGTTTCTTTAGAAACAAGATGTTAATTTTTTCAGAACTGTTTCTGAAAAAATTCTGAAACTATTTTTTCAGAATAATCTGAAACAAATGTTTCAGATTATTCAGTGAAACCAGAGCTGCATTCTATAATGTATAAGTGTGTGTGCCTGCTGAAATTTTGAAATTTATGAAATTTTTATCAATTGTTACATTTTGAGATTTACACTCTTTTAATTGCTTTTGCAGAATCAAGGGGAATTATGGAAAAAGTTGATAAAAACTGTAGTGGCTAAGCTCTTTACATTAGTCCTACTGGTATCTGACAGTTTGGTCCGACGTGTGCTCAACATAGTGATTTTCCAGACTGGTGTTGCGATGAGATAAAAATAATTTATTTTAAACAAACAAAAATATCTGCCACTTATGACATAACGATTCTCGTAGAAAACAAACCATCACAAACGGAGCACAGTCTAAAACTGTGTGCCTCCTCAAACCAGCAACACCTATATATATAGTCATCAGTCATCAGTCATTTTCTGTACCGCTTATCCAGTTCAGGGTCGCGGGGGTTGCTGGAGCCAATCCCAGCTATTATCAGGCGAGAGGCGGGGTACACCCTGGACAGGTCGCCAGTCTGTCGCAGGGCCAACATGGAGAGACAGACAACCATTCACGCTCACATTCATTCCTAGGGGCAATTTAGAGTGACCAGTTAACCTAACATGCATGTCTTTGGATGGTGGGAGGAAGCCGGAGTACCCGGAGAGAACCCACGCATACACGGGGAGAACATGCAAACTCCCGGGGAGAACATGCAAACTCCCACCTATATATATATATATATATATATATATATATATATATATATATATAAAATCGCCTATAAAGGAAGGCGGTAAAACTGGGGAATGGCGGCCGGAAGCTGTAGGGGCGCGTTTATAATAAAAGTCAGAGCGTTTTTGGCGGACAGTTCAGTGAGGCTACAACTGTTATTGTGGCATACTACAGAGCCATCAGTGGGTTGATATATACCTACATCATTGTTATTTACTGGTTTAACATAATTTCCATTTCGTACAATTCATGTTCAGAATGTAGTGACAGTTTTCTGTGTGTTTCCTGATAACAAAAAGTCGGTTTATTATTTGAAAATTTAAGTCATTTAACAGTATGCAGTTACTAATTCTGACCAGCAGAGGGCGCGTTCGCTACACTGTTCAGGGTCAAAGGGAAGTCTCGCGGGAATACATTCCGAGAATGAGAACACACACGTGGATAAGAAGTTGCTGTCTGCGTGTGGCGAACTGTGATGATAAAATACATTCTTTTGCTCTTTGCAGGTAAGCAGGGAGAGTTTAAACTGTCAAAGGGATGTTATATATGTGTTAGTTTATGAACCCGGTTGGATTTTCCAAGGCATTGTTTACAAGAGTCAGCCAGCGTAATGTACTGAAAATGGCTAGCTAATGGTTAGCACTGGTTGCTAGCTACCGCGAGCCCAAGAAGTAAACTATGAGCCCGCACTGCTCGGGAGTAGTTCATAAAAGTGAATAAATAACTTAAAATAGAGACATGATTGATATTAATACTGCTTTGATTAATTTGCTAACGTTTGGTACACATGATTAGCTTACTGTGTATGTGAGAAACAAGTTACTTTTGAATGTAAACGAAACTGATCTAGAGTTCTGATATGATGCAAGACATGATTTATTGTTTATATGTTGGTGCAGAAGTTCAATTTTTTTCCGGTAAAATAGGGTAGTACATTCAGAGAACGTGAATAGGAAGTTACTGTATGTGTGACGAACTGTGATGATAAAATACATTCTTTTGCTCTTTGCAGAACAAAATAAAAGATTAAAAAAATTAAATGTGTAGTGGAGGACAGCTTCACTCCGTACCACGCTACATTATCTACAGCGTTTGCTTACGAAAAAGGATATCTGTAAAACAGGTATTTCTGCAATACTGAACACATGATTGCACAATACTAAGTTCTGACGTCGCAAAGCTAGCAAATGTGATTGTTTTATGTTACAATTTGCTAGTGATTACTTAATAAGGAGTGTTGCGGCAAAACGAGACTTAGTGAGGGCCGCCGTGGGCTAAATCCGGGGTTACCATCTGTCAGACGCGCGTTCCAAGAACAACTCCAACAAGCACTTCTGACAGTTAACGATGACGTTTATTTCCTTCGTCTCCAACAGATTGTCCAGTTCAATCAAAGAACAACCGCCAAACTAACAGACTGCAAATAATATATATGCGTTCGCGGTCAACACAAATTATGATTACCGCCGGGCTCACCCCACTTCCTCATCCATTCATTCCAACAAACGCCGTGAATCAGAAGGTGCTCTTTTTAAACCTCGTGACACACACGCCCACAGCGACACAACCACCACCCAGGTGCTGATGCTGCATGCCACCTGTCACCGAATGAATGAATATCCAATAGCCCTAATATGGCTCCTACAAGGATAACGTCTGTTTTCGCCAGTCAAACCTATTTAATGACAAGGGTTAGAATGCTTCATGTAAAGTAGACCAATTGTCATTGAAAATCAGATCATTGTTTTTTGGTGCATTTATTGATTTACTTTAACTTTATATGTTTAGGCCTACATTTCAGCTTTAAAATAAGCTCATCACTTCATCTTGAAAAGTATGAACTGTAATAGTTTTACACATGTATATAGCCAAAACATTTTATCGACCAAAGGAAAATACTGTTATTTTCAATTTAGTCAATCCTTTTGTTGCAGGAAATCAGGCGGGAATGGGATCAAACAATGGGCATAACATGTGAGTAGCCTATAGAATGCTCAGTTTCTGAATATTTTATAAACTTTAACTTGCCCACTGGAATTACAAAAATAATAATAATAATAATGATCCAAACAAAACAGATCGTACAATTCTCCTTCACTCAACATTAGCTAGCCATAGGAACTCATTTAAAACATCAGGCAAGCTCGTGTTATTTACATATGTGTTATGTAAATGCTTCAACCATCACAGCAAACCACAGTTGCAATAGGCGCCGATCTACATTGCTGGTCGGTGCTGTGAGTGAAGGCCATACAAGATGACAAGCCTATATTCAGCTAAATTAATATTCTGTTATTAGTGGAATTTGTGGCTTATTATTTTGTTTAAAAACGAATTATGTAACTCACCACAAAATTAACAAATACAACATGGTCCATTTAAAAAAAAATTGAAGAAATTAAGATTGGCATTACATTTGTCACCAGCAGAATTCCTTTACACATGTGACACCAAGGGATAACTGCACTTGCAAGTAAAAGCAAAATTCATAGCCAGTGCAACATACTGTAATCTTAACTAACAACAACTTAGTAACTTAATAGCAGCCTATAGTTTTTTTCACTCACCAGTCTTGTTAGTTCTTTGAAATGTTTGACTGCTTTAAGCTGCAGCTTGATTAAGCCATTGGCGATTATATCCAGGACCATGTCATATTAAAAGTCCGTACTATTTTCTCATTAAACGGGGCTGATTTTGATAGGCTACGTTAGGCTACCAAGTGGTTTGATGCAACGAACAACCGAGGCCACTACAAAAAACACTTTATCCTCATTTATTAAGTTTATGATATAATAAAGCTATATGGCCAAATTCTGTGCCCGCCACGTTTTGGCTGCGCTGTGTTTTTATCCTGACATGCTGCGTTCACGTGCAAATGCGATGTCTTGACAGAAGAGAGTTCTACTGCTGCTGGCTTCTAGAAGCGGTAATCCAGCAAAGGTTTGACGTTGTCCATGTGAAAAGATTTTATTCTAATCATTTTGGAGGCATGGCGCTAATAATATAGCTGAGGAATTCCGCCATGACTGAGTCAATGTAGGGGAAACACTGCAGTGGATGCTGGATGAGAAACAACTTTACCATCAATTCCACGTGGGTAGGCTACTCTGTATTTTCCGTAGGTGCTTGGGTCCCGAAGCACCCACATCGGCGCCTATGATGACACAACATTCTGCTAAATCTCTTTGGTACACACGCATAAGTGTACTGTTTGCATGTATTACACATGCATGGGGGGTAGGGGGTGTGCAGGCACGGTCTCTCCCTTCCTCCATCATTCTTCCCATCTCTCTCATACAACGCATATACTTCAAATGTGAATGGTGCGTCTCTAATTTGACCAATTCAGACAGACCCAAACCTTACCCATTTTTGCGTAATAATGAAGGCTGGCGTCATTAAGTGAATTTAATACATGTCTTACCTTTTAGTAGAGTTTCAAGCGGCGACAGTTTGGGTCCTTTCTTAACTTCTCATAATATCCATTCTTTGTTCGAGATGCTATTTCAGTTTAAGAGAAGCTTTTTCTAACTGTTTGACTGCAGGCTCTCATCAGAATGACGGGCTGCAGGACGCTTACTGGAGACATCCTCATCGCTGCAAGAGGCAAATGCCACCTGCTGGCCTAAAAAGGGTACTACATCCAATAAACTTTGTGAACATATTAATTCAATCAATCAATCAACTAATCAACTTATGTATAGCCCTTTACAATAACCAGAATGGTACTCAAAGTGCTTCATAATTAAGCCATAAAAGTACATCAATACATAAAACAGAAGATTAATAAAACAGGACAAGAAAGGAATACGAAATAGCGCTGCAGGATATTAAGAGCCTGTAGGAAACGCATAAAATAAGTTAAAAATAGATGGACAAATAAATAAATAAAAGCTTTACCTAAAAGCTAACCTAGATGGAGGTAAAGGCTAATCTGAAAAGGTGGGTCTTTAGCTTTGATTTAAAAAGGCCGAGATCAGTGGTGATGCGAAAGTTGAGGGGCTGTTTGTTCCACAACCGAGGACCAGCAACAGCAAAAGAACGGTCACCCCACTGCTTGTAGGCAGTGCATATTTGAACTCAGCTTCATGAATAAGAGAGCCTACACTTAAACACAGAAACAATGTGATTACACACTGTATGGGTCACATATATATACTTGTGTTTGCCTTACATGGCTTTTTTTTATATGGACTCGAGTCTGTTTTAACAAAACTGAACTGAACACAACACTGTAGCCATGGCAACTTTGGTAGAAAGTGATACATTCAGACATCAGTTTTTACAGTCTCGACCAATCAGATTGCTCAAAATTGCTTGGTTGGAACTAACTGTCACTGCATAAAAGGAGTTTAATAAACGCAACATGGTATTGTGCATGGCCATCTTTCAATCCAGAATCTAGAGGAGTACTTTTGAAATTATGAACTTGCAGCTCGGAAAAACAAATTCATGTTGTCATTTAAGCTTGGGAAAAACTACTTCAAACTGAAACGTACATATAAAGGACATGTAGCTTGGAAGCACTGGGTGGTAATGTGTGCGTGTGTGTGCTGCCCTGGTGCGGGGAGTACGTGTGTGTATGGGCGTGAGCGCGGTTGTCTGTGAGCGTGTGTGGGCGGTGCAAAGGTGCACACTCACCTGGGTGAGATGAGGGAGAGGCAGTTTGGGTAGCCGTGATTTTTTGTTGACCGCTAACGCTTACGCTGACATGTACGTTTTGCTGCCATTGTTTTATCCTGGTTTTCTTTTCTGTCAGTTCATTATTCGTTACTTTAATATCAATCCCGACCATCCTGCTAAGTACCGCTGTGATAGCTCCATGTCATTAATAAATGAATGAAAACGCATCTTGGATCCAGCGTTTCTGTAGGCTGAAAGACGAAGCGCGTCATACAAATCATACAGGACCCAACACCTCTCAGTGGCGAAGAAAGGGATTAGGAAGCCGCAGTTAACAATAAAATTAACCCCTTTCCCACACATACCTGTATATAATATATATAATATTTAATATATATATATATATATATATATATATATATTTTTATTATTTGAGGCCATTTTAAGCAACATCTAATGTATGTTTTTTATGAGGTGAAATGCAGTCGATAGTTATAGCAGGTGACAAACGTGATAAGCATCTTTTTAAGGCTTTATCTATAGAGAAATCTTATGCATGCAAGTGTCAGTGTGTCTCTGTGCCATTACAGATACTTATTTCTTACAACAGACACACCTAATTGTTTTTATAAACTTTTTCCATAATTCCCCTTGATTCTGCAAAAGCAATTAAAAGAGTGTAAATCTCAAAATGTAACTATTGATAAACATTTCATATTAGCAGACACACACACTTATACATATACTTTATAGAATGCAGCTCTGGTTTCATTGAATAATCTGAAACATTTGTCAACAGTTCTGAAAAAATTAACATCTTGTTTCTAAAGAAACACATTCATCAAATTTGAGCTTCTTTTGAAAGCATTTTTAGATTTTTTTTTCTTTCTTTCTTTTTTTTTTTTTTTTTTTACAAGATCTGTTTTCTCATATTCTTCCATTATATTCTCTCTCAAAGGGAAGAAGACCTGCAAACCTGGGCAGGTAGTCATCAACCACAGACGGCATCCCCAACCGCAGAGCTTCCTCATGCTGAGGGAGGACATAGATTTGTCCTTGCACCTCCTGCATAGCCTACAAAGACGGTTTCAAATTGAGGACATAATAATCATTCCAGTTGCATTAAAACATTGTTTGTGCTTATAAAACTGTTTTTTGTTTGCTCAAAGTTGATTACCTATTTAGCAGACATCTCCACCAGGACCTTTGTCTTCTCCTTTGTGTTCATACATTCACCAAAAAAAGAGCAAATTACAGTAGGCTACTGAAGGGAAATTTCTATCGTAATTCCCACTGACAAAAGTGAGTAGTGCTTCTACAACAGAATAAAAACCAGGAATGTTCAGGCATTGCAGATTAAAGTCTTGAGATCCTTATCTTGCCTGGGTCACTGCGTTTATTCTTGCATTTTTTTATTTTTTATGAAATTGGTTTGGAGGGATTTTCAATAGGCTTCATCTGATGTTATGTAGGTCATGGTTAAGTTTTTATTTTCCTTTTATTGTACCGGTCTTTATAACGCAGGTATAACGCTACGTTAACTTGAGTAGGCTTTCAAAGTTCTACAGGTGTTTTATGAACACTGAGCCAAAGGCCGTTGTTAAGGCAGCAGATTTCATTTGCTTCTAATTTACGTCTACTTCTGAAGTAGTCCGTCGCTTGAACGACGAGCATTTAGCGGCACCCTGTGGAATGAAAAAATGGATGAGTTTTTTTTGTTTGTTTGTTTGTTTTTTATAAGCTGTGCAGGAGCTGTTTTAAGGTAAATTTGTAAGCTCAGTTCGCTTTTAAACGGACTTGTTGCGCTACAAAGCCCACACCTCTCCTACAAAGCGGCACGCATTTGAGACATCCGACCTAATCTGGGCCTTAAAAGCTTTCTAGGCAGTATGGTCTTATTTTGTTGTTGATTGCGGTAAAACCGGAAACTATACTTTGACAGTTCTGGCGAAAAACGTGATACGTCTGGAAGGTTATGCAAGAGCTTCAACTTCCACATTTTTGAGAGGCGAGAGGCATCTGGCTACAAATTGTGACATTTTTTGGTAGTATGGGGAATTTGTGCACCAAACGCCATTCTTTCTTTCTAATTGTAGCTTCAACGCGGACAGTTCAAGATAAAGGAATAGCCTGCCCTACTGGCTCAAATATATTTAGAAGGGTTTTTTGTTTGTTTGTTTTTTGTTGTATTGATATGCTCTGTCCCTATAATGAATACGACACTCGGAAGTCGTCATTAAATCGTTTGCCTTTATAAACGTGAAAGATTGGGGTTCTTATTTATTTGTATTTATATATTTATTTTATTTATTTAGGTATTTTTCTTTTTTTTGGGGGGGGGGGGGGGGGGGGGCACACCCATCTAAATAACAGGATAATGGAAAGTAGGTCATGGGAAATTACGGACTGTCGAAGGGGTCATTCTCGTACTTTAATGCATGGTACGTGTAACATTATAAGGACAAGGTGTAATGACACACCGTAACGTGGTGTAACTACACATAAGGACATGGTGTAAAACATAACGTGGTATAATGACATGATAACGATAAGGTGAAACGACATATCAGAACGACATGGTAAAACGACAAGGTGAAACGACACATTGTAACGACATGGTAAAACAACAACGACAAGGTGAAACGACACATTGTAACGACATGGTAAAACAACAACGACAAGGTGAAACGACACATTGTAACGACATGGTAAAACAACAACGACAAGGTGAAACGACACATTGTAACGACATGGTAAAACAACAACGACAAAGTGAAACGACACAATGTAACGACATGGTAAAACAACACGTGATAAACACAGGGCGAAACGACACAGAATGTTTAAGGAAACTACAGATGTATAGACTAAAGTTAAATCGCCACAGGCAAATGTTTGGGCAGGTTAACGATCTACATAAGCAACGTTGTTGTTCAAAGTCACATAAACATGTGCAAATGCTTTGTTACATTGGCCTGTGGACATAAACAATGTACACATAAACACGTTTTAATGTTTTTGACACAAATGGAACCTCATAGGCTCGGGTTTTTTTGTTAAACTGGATTTTTTTGTTGGCCTTTTGAAATTTCTAACCCTGAGTTAGAAAGCAGCTTAAACTTTCGTTTAGACTCTTTGTTAAAACCAAAAAGAGGCCACACAATCTGCTGTCTGCAGCAGGTTCAGCTCCGGTGTAGTGTTCACCTCCTCCACACAGGAGCAACTTTCACTAGTAAACGGTAGCCTGGTACACCAACCCGACTAACGCCATGTATGAGATACACGGCAAGTCAGTCTGGGTTCCCTCCATTGGGAAGTGATTTCCACTCCGGTAAAAAATTGACCGGACCAATCACAGCGCAGCAGTAGAATTATCAACAGATGAACGTTAAACTCCTCCGACGTTTCCACCGCTGTTTCTGCTCTGTTTTGGTGCGTAACTAACAGCTTCCGGGTCACAAGTCATAGTTTGCTACACAAACGCTTTCTCATATTAGTAGTTCAGCAATAAACAATGCTGACATGTAACAGAGTATTTATAATGATAAAACCAAACATTCTATGTTAATATACACAAGAAAACTACATTAAATAGAGAGGGAAAAGCAACGTGTAACTGCTGACTTCCGGAGTCGCCATAGCAACATAGCAACAGAGTGCCGAGCTACGCCAGCTACAGTCACTTCTGATTGGTTCTCTCCGGTTCACTTTCCTCCTGTTAGTCCCACCTCTCGTCTCGCATTGGAAATCAGTCTCCAGCGGAGGGAATCCAGACTGACTTGCCGTGTATCTCATACATGGCATCAGTCAGGCTGGTGTACCAGGCTAAGTAAACGGCTCCACCATCAGTTTATTCTTCTTTTTATTTTCCTGTCTGAGCAGAGGACGGCTGTCACACACAGCTACAGTGTTGTGATGCAGCCGATTGCTGCGGTGATGCCGGTATTAGTACCAATCTCCCGACTAGAACGCGGGAATATTTTTTGCCACCGTGGTGGTTTAATCCGATTATGGTGACCATGGTGAAAGACTAAATAAATTATGTAGTCTGAACCTGAATAAGTTATCTGAGAGGGTTTTGTGAAGATCAGTCACGCCTACTGTCCTATCATCACCATTTTCAACTGTTTACATTCATTAATGTTTTGATTTTTGCAACCGAACAAATACCAGGACTCAAACATTATATTTCCCAGACACTTTCACGTCATATCTTGACCTCATCTGCATTAAAAAGTCGATTCTTGTACGTAAAACACACGTCTTCTCATAGTTCAATAATGCTTTTCCTGTGTTTTCTTGCCTCCTGGTTGCGCGCGCATTCTATCTGTGACGTTGCTCAGAAACCCATCTATATATACTGTATAGGGTTGTTTGATATTGGCTTTTTTATTGATATCCGATATTGTCCAACTCTTAATTTCCGATATCCAATATCAACCAATACCGATATAAGCAGACAACTGTGAGATTGTATTACTCATATTTAAGAGATGCAACTATATTCTGCTTCGAGAGCAAAGGTCCCAAAATAGCCTTAACTCAGCCAGAGGAGTTCATTATGGACACATGGCTGCCAGATATCAGACACTAGCAGGTATGTTTCTGACAACTTGTTAACTTAACCAATAAAACATAAGCAACTTCATAGCAAGTCAGTCTGTAGCAGCAGCACCTTAGTCATATGGTGCTGCTGCTACGACTCTAAACGAATGCTGGGATATGAAGTTCTTCCAGAATAACAAGGAATTTTAATGCTGGAGCGGTGCCAATGGAACAAGATCTTGTAACGAAACAATGAGATTTCATTAGAAAAGATTGGTCAAAAAAAGATGATACCTATATTTTCTGATATCACGTTTTAATGCTGGACTGTGCAGTGGCGTGGTGGTTAGCACTGCAGCCTCACAGTAGGAAAGGTTGCTATTTCGAGTCTCATCAGGGGAGGGGCTTAGAACAATTCCAACAGTGGCCTTCCTGTGTGGAGTTTGCATATTCTCCTTGTGTATGCGTGGGTTCGCTCTGGGAAATACAGCTTTCCTCCACCATCCAAAGACATGCATGTTAGGTTAATTGGTTACTCTAAATTGTTTCTAGGAGTGAATGTGAGCGTGCGTGGTTGTCTGTCTCTCTGTGTTGGCCCTGCGACAGACTGGCGACCTGTTCCAGGATGTACCCCGCCTCTCACCTGATAATAGCTGGGATAGGCTCCAGCAGCCTTGTGACCCTGAACTGGATAAACAGCACAGAGAATGAATGAATGAACATTTTAGTCTTGATATCTGACAATAATATTGGACATCCCTGGTCCTGCACATTCAGACTTTATTGAAAATATTTGTCTGTCCAACATAGAGCTCATCTTAATTATTTTTCTCTGTGGTAGCATTCTTTCAGGAAAGGAAGTTTCCACATTTTTGCTCCATTTTTCTTGATGCCTCTGCATCCACTATCTTTTGGACAAACTAATACACTGCTCTGCATCTCAGTTACCTCTTTCCTGCCATACATGTTAGTAAGTACCCTCAACCTCAGTCACACTCTCTCTGTCTTTCTGTTTCAGAAACAGAACAAAGTTTATAAGGCTCGGCAGGCCTGGATAATCAAACCCACATGCCAATAGTGCACAATACCATTCTCTTTTCCTTAATAATGACTCTGAAATGTGTGTGTGTTTTTGTATGTGCCTGGGTGTGCTTGTGTGGGAACACCAGACCTGGCAGAAGAAGCCGCCTTAGTCTGGGCCAACAATGAGACACCACAGGGAGGGAAAAAGAGGAAAGTAGTGTTTCTCACTTTAAATCAGTTATGACTTACACACACCCATTCTCTCACACACACACACCTAAACTCATCCACGCACAGATGTTTCAGCTAATTGATTGCGAGCGTGTGGTTGATAGACTCATTGCTTGAGATTGGCTCTAAGTGTGTGGTGTGTCTTTGGCCGGAGTTTAACAGACCACACAGCAGGACTCCCCTCCTTCCCCACCCACACAAATATGATTTGATCAAGAATTCAGTCTAATGCGACTATCGTGAGCTGCTTTTGGAGGGTCAGAGATTTTTATATGGAAGTTTCCTGTGTCTGCGTGTGTGTGTGTGCACAGTCTGCCAAACAATGCAGGAAACATACAGGTGATTGTTGTGCGTGCCTGCATCGCAGGGAAGAGCACATGCCGTAGTATAAAGTAGAAATGTCTGTCAGTGAGTGTATGAATGACAGCTGTGACTGATGGAGTGTGTGCATGTGAGGGTGACTAATATTGGCCATGTCCTCTCATACATTCATGATTCTCAGTTTACCACCATGAGATAAAGGAAAGACGGCAGGAAACCAGGATGGGATGTCTTTGTGTGGATGCGTAAGTGTGCGAGTTGCTGTTTTTATAAGTTTGACTTTGAGGAAGTGAGGAAAAGGGAGGGGATGTGTGTATGGTGATTACTCTGGCACTTTATCCAGGCATGCGGAACATCTACATTTGCTGCGTACGTATGTGCAGGCTTGTGAGTGTGTGTGAGACAACTGCTTCATGTGATCATAAGGCAGTTGGTGAAACATCCTGTATAGGGATTGGCAACACAGTAGGAGGGAACTTACCCTTTTGACTCTGCTGAATATATATCTGTGAATGTGGGTGCATGCATGAGTGCTGACAGGATTCAGTACTCATCAGTCCATTCTGTCACTACCTCGTAACTCTTGAGCTCACTTGGACAATAAAAACACACAGCACCAACAAAGGTTAGACTTACGGTCAAATAGGTGGATCATATACAGT
The DNA here is from genome assembly GCA_023101725.1 of Atherinomorus stipes. Lineage (NCBI taxonomy): Eukaryota > Metazoa > Chordata > Actinopteri > Atheriniformes > Atherinidae > Atherinomorus > Atherinomorus stipes. Next base: position 7,800 of record JALJCO010001503.1, on the reverse strand, counting down.
TAAAATATTTAAGTTTAAATTTAAACTGGATAATTCCTGATTTTCTGCTAAAAATGTCTTGTTGGATCCATCTGCAGCACCTGAAACTTTTAGCTTTGTAAATGTTCTTCAGAACATAAAATAATTTTACTTTCTCTCAAAGTAAATTCTTACGTTGCTGCAGCTTCAGCATGCATAAACAACAAAGGGGGCAGGGTTATTTTCGAAACTCAACATATTGGGACCACAAAGGCTCATGGGAAAAGCAAATTCTACAGGAAGTCCTGCATCAGCTTCAGCCCCAGCCTCTTTGTGGAGGGAAAAAAACAAACACCAAACAGTAGAGTATCCAGGTGTGGGCAGACCGTGGGGTAGTGAGGGGATTTTTTTATTGTATTTTTTGTGGGCATGACAAGTGTGTTAAGGAGGCTGTTCGGCATCGGGGTGACCCGCGAAGCTCACGGGAGATGCTTCGTTGCTGTGTGATCCAGGAAGAGAGGACTGATAAAACCAGGAATGGTGGGTGAGATCTTCTTTATGTGGCGATCTTCTGAGTCCCAAACACGCCTCAGACCATTTTGGTTTATTCAATCTGTTGCTTCACTGGTTTAAAGATCATTTACTGTAAAGCCGGGTTAATTTGCGCTGTGTTACTCTTCACTCCAACTATGCTGCACATGCTCAGTACGAGTTTGAAGCCAGCAGCAGCTCTGCCCCAAACGCCTCACAGTGGTTGCAGGATTTTACATAAGTTTTTAATTCTTGCGACCCACGATATCTTAAAGAAGTGCAGTGAAAGACAAACAGCTGACTGCTGTAACACAAGTTGGAACGGAGACTTAACGAGGCTGCATTTTGCCGGCGACTCCACCATCATAGTCTTCTTCATCACCGTCAGCTGTTTAGATTTTACATCGGATTATGTGATTTAGACTATGGACTACAAAGTGTTAATATCAAACTATTGCTGCTGCAAACACGGCATTTTTTTTCACTGCTTTGCAGCTTAATCAGGTTTTATCAGCCCAGTTCAGAAGCTGATGTGGAGAAAATATATGAAACACTAGTTTCATTTACATGCTGTTGTATTAATCCTCACGTTTTCAGCGGCCTATCACTGTAGAGTGCATTTTTTACTCTTTCTTTTTTCTTCTTTTTGCCTGCAGCTCATGACTTTAGGTAAGGGCAGGAATGTAGATCAGCAACAGGGTTGCCTTTCAGCTGTGCACTGCCTTCCACACAACAAATGATGGCCACAGTCTCCTTGCTAATCTCCTGCTCCATTTTAGGTCCACTCATAAGTGGATTGCCACCTTATCATGATGGAGGGATTTGAGCGTCCCATCATCCCCAGGAGCTATTTTGTCAAGAAGACATTGGAAGCCAGACTGAGTTGCAATTGTGCCCTAAAATGTTTACTTCTACAGCAAACCTTAAAATGTCACTAGTTTTGTTCCTGATTTAGTTGTGATGGAGGACATTTTTAAGAAAAATAAATCTTTCAGTTATTCTGAAACTAACTTTCATACACTGAATTAAAAAAAAAAAAAGCCTTTAATGTTGGCTTTGGAGCCAGTTTGCAAATGACTTGCAATTAGTAGTTTTTAAAGAGACAAATTAGATTTATTTAAGATAATGAATGGCTGACTTATTTACATTCCGAATGTGGCAAGGTATGCAACGGAGGGCCTGGGCGGGATTTGATTCCCAGACTCCCAGGTGATAGTCATGTGCGTTAACCATTCAGCCAAAGAGATATCCATGTGCCCAAATAGCCATGGCGCATGATCTATCAGAGGCTTAATGACAGGACCACACTGTCTCACAAAGGAAATACTTGGTGGGTAAAAGCAGATTCATCTTAAGAACTGTTTTACAGATATCTTATATGCAATTTCCCTCTAAATAAAGTTGTTGGATTACTTTCATTGATCTGAGGGACATAAAAAATGCATAAAACAAATCTATTAGTCTGTTGGACACTGAAATTTTTGTTGCATCTCCTTCGTGTAAACTACAAATCTTGGTCGTGTGAAGAAGCAGAGCAGAGAAATATTTTATAACCTTTGCTTTTCTGCGAACATGAAGTTTTATTGTTCTCTTTTAAATATCAGAGTAACTTTGCCACTTCCTTGCACGTCTTCTCATACAGCATCAGACTATCTGAAGGCCTGACAGTCAGACAGATAGATGGACAGAGTAAAACACTGACAAATTCCCAGTCAACCAGAGCCGTGATTGACTGATTCTCACAGATAAATGATATTGTATTATGAGGTAATGCTGGCTTAAGCCTCAGTTGATCCTTTTAATTTCACCAACTCAATATATTACACAGAGACAGAACTTTAGCATTTCCATCTTTTTCAATGTAGTTCTACTTTGCCTGACCAAACAAATAAAAAACAAACAAAAAAAACAACAACAAGAAAACAAAACAAAACAAAACAGAACATTGTAATAAAGTACATTTTGCTTGAGGACAAATGTATATATACTTGCAATAACTTTAGCTTTTCTTAATGTCACTTTTGACTTCTGCTCTGAGAATTTGATCAATTTCAGCATCCAAAATAGCTGCAAAACAGAATATAGTGAAGTGTATAGTTACTGTAGTAAAACTGAAGGGTTCCTTCACAACTGCTTTCAATTCCTCTTCCTGCTATCATTATTTTTGAAACAGTGTTCACTGGTTTCAAATCTGTGGGCACAAATTCAGTTGAGTTATTAACCCAAAGTTCATCTTTACACAGCATTTTTCATTCTCATGTTGAAGTTCATCATATCCCTGGGGTAATAATCCTCTGGTCCACAAACATCTGTGTTTTTAATAGCAGCAGCAGAAATTATGTCCCAGCTTTTCAATTGCTTATAACGCATTCAGATTACAGATGTGTTTTCCTCCTGTTGGGACAATAATGGCCTCAATGTCCTGACAAGATGGAGTTTGTTCAGCCTCAACAAACGTAAAAATTCACCATACAATCTAAAGCAGGTGAAAACACTGATCCTCTGTAAGACAGACCTCCACCATGCCCACACTCCACACTGAACTGTAGCACCACCTAGTATACGACTCCCTCCTGCTGCGTCAAATGACATGATGTTGGAAAAGAAAGTGTTTTTAGACACTGTCTTAAAAATGTCCCCGTTTCAGTTAAATTTGTGACTTCATGTCTTGTAAAATATTTTAAATCCCCAATTTACTTTTCAAATAGAAATGTTTAGACAACATTGGATTTAGTAAAAAGTTAAAACAGTAACATGCTCTTTAGAGGTAGAATCTGGAGTGTTTCCCTGTTTCTGTTTCAAACTGAGTGCCCCTCCCCTCGGGTTAATGGCCCGAGGGGAGGGGCCTGAAGGGGCCTCGCCTTCAAAGCTCGAAAGCAGGTGAAAGCCAAACTAAAATTAGCCCTGGTTCTTGAGTGTGCACAAAACAAATTTCTTTTCACTGCAGAGCATTTCCTTTTCTTCGCTGCATCCGCCGTTTCTTTATTGCCCCTGAGAATTCGAGTGACTGGCGTCTGCTCCAATCAATGAGTTTATCCCCCCAGAGCGCTACGCCTGTGGCTTTGTCATTGGCTGGTGATGTATACGCAAATCTCCACCCAGAAACGTCCCTAACACACCAAAACAAAGAGAAAAAGCAAAACGGGGAGAGGGAATTGCAAACAAAGTCACCGCCACATTACAGTAGAGGCCCAAAGGTGTGGAATAAGACAGATTTCCCTTGAACAAGTCTTGCGTTTATTTTCAAGGGGAAAACTCTGGATTCTACCTTGTGCAAATGTTATGCTGACTTTGACAAATAACCGACACCTAGCCTAATTTAGCCTCAACATAAGCAGCTTGTACAGCTTATGATGTGTATACAGTCTACATGCTGAAGCATCTTTGGAGAAAGATTCTGATTTATTGAATGCAATGGAGATCAGAGAGACTTTACAATGTTTTTTCCCAGGAATGATTCAAACATAAGTTGGAATAAACCTGCATTTATGCTCCACTACAAAACTAAACAACGCGAGTTGATCCCAATCATGTTTAACATTAATATCTACAATAAGAAAGATGTAGTGGAAAAAAAAAATTGTGACAAGCAAATAAGTCATAAAACTATCATGAAACCATTCTTCCCCATCACCTAACCTCCCATTTAATTTCCTGCTTTGTGTTGCTCACAGTACAGCGATCAAAAGCGCTCCAAAAGCTCAGAGATGGAGACTCTTTGTCCCAAACAGGAAGCGATAACAGAGGAACCTCAACATGTTCTGATGGTGGAATCGATAATATCTGTAGGGTGGATTCAAGCACATGGTTCCACTAATGTCCATCTGGAATTTATCAGAATATAATCTGCATACCTTGGACTTTAAATAGAAAGAGGAGTGTTTTGGACGCTGACAGAGTAAAAAGGAAAAAAAAAGAGCAACTCAATTTTTCTACTTTGAAGTATTTTATGATATATCATCTATGACCTTAAGCATTTACACGAAAGATTCCCAGTTGAATTCTGGCCCAGTTTATGTGTTTTAGGTGTTCTTATGTGGGTGTGTATGTGCATATACTTCTGAGTATTTCAGTGCATGCTACCAGTGGGATTATTGATTTGGAAGCACGAATACGTGTTGAAATTCAAGGTGGGCTTCCTGTCTTTTTCTGTTACCCTTGGCCGACAGAGCTCCCTATAGATCTGCAAGCACTCTACACACCCTGTGTTCTCTAATTCATTAGTTTCACTCACAAAAATCTCAAACACTATAATCTTGCATGGAAGTAGTTGCTAAAGCAAGTCTGCAATTTCACCTTTGGGGAGGAAATGCACAGTGCAGCATAGTAAATGCCATACAGATGTAGAAAATGTAATCCTCCCTCTTATTCTGACCTAAACCATAAACTACTGCCTAATGTTGTGTCTGAAATACTGTTTTTGTTCATGCAGATTTATGTATGAAGCTAAAGTAAAAAACTTGTTGAGTACTTGTTTGATCATTTGAGACTGTGTGTGTTGTCATGGCAAAGTAATCTCTATGAAATACACTGCCTGGCCATAAAAAAAGTCGCCACCTGGATTTAACTAAGCAAATAGGTACGAGCCTCCTATTGGATAATTACTGCATGGGCGATTATCTTTCAGCTGGCAACAAGTTATTTAACCCCAACTGGTGCAATGAGTTGCTTCTCATTTCCTAGACAACCATGTGGAAAGACACATCTTGGTCTTGGAAAAGATGCTAGTCTGTCTGAGAAGGGTCAAATCATTGGCATCAAGAGGTGAAAACATCTAAGGAGATGCAGAAACTACTAAAACTGGGTTCAGAACAGACCAACGCATTATGAAAAACTGGAAGGATAGTGGACCATCGTCTTCCAGGAAGAAATGTGGCCGGAAAGGCAGATGAAGTGATGCAGCATCATGCCTAGTGCTACTGTATGAGCCTGTGGGGGCAGTGTGATGATCTGGGGTTGCTGCAGTTGCTCAGGTCCAGGTTCAGCAACAGTATGAGCTCAGATAATGAGGTCAGCTGATACCTGAATATACTGAATGAGCAGGTTATTCCATCAATGGATGTTTCTTCCCTGATGGCACGGCCATATTCCAAGATGTCCGTGCCAGAATTTATCAGGCTCAGATTGTGAAAGATGGTTCAGGGATCATCAGACATCATTTTCACACAGGGATTGGCCCCCACAGAGTCCAGACCTGAACCCCATTGAGAATCTTTGGGATGTGCTGTGGGCAGACTCTACAATCATCATCAAGATCTTGGTGAAAAATTGATACAACAGGATGCAAATAAATCTGGTGACATTGCAGAAGCTTCTGGAAACACAGAGAATGCTGCCGCAATCAAAGCTAAAGGCGGTCCAACGAAATGTTAAATGTTTGACCTTTTTTTTGTTGGCGACTTTTTTTTTTTGGCCGGGCAGTGTATGTTGTAATAGGTTTTGAATACTTTTACAGAGTTTTTAGGCCTGCCTGTCGACAGGTTTTTGGTTTTTCTTTTAGTCCCACAATGATGTCACAGCCATTGAAGATGCTCTTACAAATCTTTAGAGGCACCCAGAGTTGAAATGTGGCATCATGACAAGAGAAAATAGGACTCCACTTTTACAAATTTGTATATTTTTATATTTGTAAAATATGTTTAATAATAGCTGATTGTCCTGGAAATGCTTGACAGCTGCAGAAATTAGAATAAATCTGAGTTCTTTTCAGTCTCCAAGGATGGTTATCAACAAACTCAGACTATAGTACATGTGGATGCAATCACAAAAACCTTTCACAATTATGAGGCACAAAATGTGTGAAGTATCCCTGGGTAATGAGAAAGTTTTAAACAGTCAAGAATGTTTGCTGTTTTAGCTTGTTTCTTTATACATCAGTTGTAATCATCCTGCTGTGTTTGACAGAGGTATTGTTATAGAAAAGTTCACTTTATGTGTCTGTCAGCTGTTCCCTTTAAGGTCTGTTCCATCAATAGGAGTACCAAATATCAGCGTTGTCAACTCCTCAGTAAAAAAAAAGTTGCTATTGGCGTTCCTAAAGGTCGCTCAAAGTTGCTAGATGTCATTGTCTAATTTGCATAATCAGCTTGTACATATAAATGCTGCAGCAGAGTGGAATAATGTGTTGGAGAGGCAAAAAGGCAAAGAAAAAAAAAAGGCATCCTAAATATGTTTATAACAGGAAAAAAACAAGTCTAAAACATGCTACAATATTATCTTTTTTTTTTTTTTTTGTCCACACCCTTTGTCCACAATAGGCATTGATGTCCGACGGTAAGCCACGGCAGGATCAACCAGTGGCAGCTTTGAGCGTTTAATTTTCAGTTGTTTAAATTTCAGGTTCATGGAGCAGACGTGCATGTTTCCTATGCTGCAGCTGGGAGCAGAGACGGCTGCTGCGTTAGGAGCATGTTTTTGAAAGAGGGAGGGGCATGTGGGAGTTAAAGAGTAGGCACGTCAGTCTTCAAAAGTCTCCAATACCACCAGAAAAAGTCGCTACTCGTTAAAAAAAAAAAAGTTGCTAGATGAGTAGAAAACTCGGTAGCCGAAATATAGCAACCAAGTTGATAAGTTGACAGCACTGCCAAACGTACTCTTATTGATGCCTTTTAGAAGGATGACGTCAATAAGCAATACCTTGCTGCCGCCACTGTGAGTACTGTGCTCTGACTGGAATGTGTGCTGAAGTAGAGCTAAAGCTCATGAATTTCTCATTTTAATCCCTGAGAACTGAAAAAAATTCAACAGATAATAGTTGTTTTTGGATACGAAGTCCCTACAGAAGTTTTCCAACAACTAATATTGACTGACAGGCTACCAGATTCTTCCTGCCACGACATTTAGGCCTACATCTACGTGATTCATAACCCATCATACATGAGAGAAAGTCTGAAACCTTTTTGAAAGCATGGATGCCTATCGCTATTTCACGGCTGGCTGGGTCACTGACCTGAAAATGCAGCATTTCAACAGTAAGAGAAATCTTTTTGCTTGAAGGAAAGGCAAGTCGTGTTCTGGGCTCAGTATTTCAAAACTTTGAATCCAGATCAAAATGCAGTAAGATGGAGATTTACAAATCAGTCCCTCCCACTGGATCATAGACAGGAAACAGGAAATGATGACATAAAGAACTTGTGTTGAGCACATGTCTGATCAATATTATGTTGTACTGTATAAGTCAATACCGATGCTGAACTGCAATCAGCAGAAACAATGCTGGAAGTCATGTTTTTTTTTTTACTCATGAAGTGTGTTCAGCTACAGGAGAGGCTGTAGTTGAGAAACAGAGTAGTCTATAAATATAGTTACCAA
>JALJCO010001501.1:0-35173 GCA_023101725.1 Atherinomorus stipes | reverse complement strand
ATTTAATCCATTTTTGCTCTACGGTTTTACTCCGAGTGACTTTCTGATGATTTTGAATGTCACACCAGACAAATATGTACAATTTACAAAAAAAATCCCCAAAAGACTAAAATTAACACTTAAACTTAATAAAAACTAAAGTAAAACTAAACATTTTCCAAAAGATAACTAATAAAAAGTAGCAAAGCTGCTCAAAAAACTAAAACTGAACTGAAAAAAAAGTCAAAACTAAATAAAAACTGAAACTAATTAAAAATTCAAAACTATTATAACCTTGACTGTGAAAAAGTCTCATGAAGATGATTTCAGAAACGTTTACATGGAACAATCTGATGATGATGATGGTGGAGAAACGCTCTACGTTACGGCTGCAGGACTCATGCTGCTCATTTTTTTAGCTCCATCATGACGCAGCCGGCTGGAAAACGCCGCGTCATGATGCCACGTTTGTCATTGTTGTGAAAAACACACATAACACAGGGTGTGTCGGTGTGTTGGCAGCAGCAGTTTGCTTCTGATAAATATCACGTTCTTCATCGTCCAACAGCGAGATTTGAGATGCAGCCGTGTGTGTGTGTGTGTGTGTGTGTGGGTAGACACTGAATAAATTTCAGCCTGTTTGAAGCATTAGACAGAGGGCAGATTGTGGTCACCCCCATTTATTCAGCCCTGATTTATGTGTGTGAAGGAGTGTGTTAATATGAAGTGGAGTATTGCTGTGCATGATGGTTGCATGTGGGTGTGTGTGTGTGTGTGTCGTGGCAGTACGAGTCATGTATGCTGATAGATGCTGTTGTAACCCCATCGCACTGAATGAAGGCCATAACCCACACATGCATTACCATATTCATACAGCTGGCAGAAAGATTGCTTCACTGCGTGTGTGTGTGTGTGTTCCTGTACTTGCTACAGTAGCAGGACCATTTTCTGTGTTTAACCAGCAAAGTGAGGACATTTTACCAAAGTGAGGACATTTTGGTCGGTCCTCACTAAAAAGCCGAAGAAAAATCCTTTTTTGAGGGTCAAATTTAGTTTTAGAGTTTAGGTAACATTTAGGTTTTGGTTAGGTTTAGGTAATCAGCTGTGATGGTTTGTAAGGTTATAATAAGTTTTGGATTTTCAGTTGGTTTCAGTTTTTACTTAGTTTTTATTTTTGTAATGTGCTGAGTTTTGGTTTAGTTTCCATTAGTTTGAGTGTTAGTTTTAGTTTTTTGGGTGTTTTTTTTTCTTCCGTAAATGATAAGCATTTGTCTGATGTGACATTTAAAATCATCAGAAAGTCACTCGGAGTCAAACCGGTGGAGCAAAGTAAACAGATTAAATCCAAATAGATTTCATATCAACCCAAAAGGCTCACGTATTAAATAATTTTACAAAGACTGAAACTAAGAATGATTTTACGATATTTTTAGTTAGGTTTAGTTAGTTTTGTAAAGACACAATACAGTTTCAGGTATCATTTTTTTAAAAACTGACTTTTTGATTTTTATTCCAGTTATCGAAAATGTTTTTTCAAAAAAAAAAAAAAAAAAAAAAAAAAAAAAAAAATTATAGTTTTCATTTTTTTTGTTAAATTTATAGTTAACTATAATAACCTTGGTGGTTCAAGTTAAGTTTAGGCAATCTGTTGTGATGGTTAGTGGGGTTATAATAAGTTTGGATTTTTAATTAGTGTAGTTTTTATTTAGATTTGACTTTTTGTTTTTCAGTTCAGTTAGTTTTAGTTAGTTTCTTGAGCAGCTTTGCTAGTTTTTATTAGTTTTTATTTTTTGGAAAATGTTTGTTTTAGTTTATTTTTCATTAGTTTCAGTGTTAGTTTTAGGTTGTTTTTTTTTTTGTAAATTATAGGTATTTGTCTGGTGCGACATTCAAAATCATCAGAAAGTTACTTGAAGTAAAACCAGTTGAGCAAATTAAATAGATTAAATAGAAATAGATTTTTATATCAACCCAAAAGGCTTGTTTACAAAGACTAGAACTGAGGATGTTTTTGTAATAACTGTTAGTTTTAGTCAATTTTAGTTTTCATTTTTTCGTTAGTTTTAAATAACCATAATAACCTTGGTTGTTAGGGTAAGGGGCTAAGTAATGCATTATGTCATTGAATGTCCTCATAAAAACAGAAGTACAAGGATGTGTGTGTGTGTGTGTGTGTGTGTGCGTGTGTAGCATAGACTGTATATAATTACTGGACGTAGCTTCCGGTCTCTTCTGAATAGAGAAATGTGAAGCCAGTTGGGCGTGTCTTACCGTCGCCATCTTGCCGTGTCACGTACGTCGTCACTCCAGGAAAATCCTAAAATGGGCACAGCGCGGCCGCGGGGCAAATGATTGACAGCTGACGTACTGTGGGCTAAACGCTAACTGAGCTAACACGAAACCAAGAGGAGCTAACAAAGATAAGCCCCCTAAGCGGCATGGTTAAGGTAAGACATGCTTAGACTTGCAATTCGCTGACTAAACACCGCCGTTGTGCGACTCTGTAACAAACTGAGACCTTATTAAGAGCAAAGAAGGAGCTAACTAGGAGCCTCCGGTCGGCAGGCGGAGCTTCCGGTCTGTCATAAGGACACGCCCTTAATTATGTGTAATTTGAAGAATAAATAACATCTAAACGAATGAGTTATAAAAAAATTCACCCCCTCACAGTTGACATGAAGGCAAACTTGACCTAATAAACCTAAAATGATTTTTTGAACCAGGCTGTAAACCTGTTTATTTCTGCTGTGAAGTTGGCGTTTTTAACATGGGAGTCTATGGGGATTTGCTCGCTCTGGAGCCAGCCCCTAGCGGATGAAGGGAGGATTACACTATTTCCAACAAGCTAGCGAGCTTCACTGTTCTGAGGCGGAGTTTGCCCCTTTGGTGTGTAGATTTCTAACGATTTGTGCAGGAGTAGCGACTTATTTTGAGGAGTCATTTTGAAAGCGGCAAACAGTCTGACTCTCATGGTTCTTCTTGCTTTCTTCACACGTGCGCGAAGTTTTCCGCACACAAGCACATGTATGCACATGCACACACATGTACGTGCACCCACATGCACGTGCACAGCGTGTCCTGCAGACATATTTATATAAAACTCCATCTGGGCTGAAGCCTATTCTCATAAAATGTGTTCAGAGAAAAGGAGTTACCATCAAATTGGCTGTGAGCTGAAATTGAACATCAGCACAAAACACTGGTGAAATGATCCCCCCCCCCCCACACACACACACACACGCATGCACACACACACACACACACTTCCTTTTCATTGTAATCTTGTTTTCTCTTTCTTTCTCACTCCCTTCCCTCCTTTTCTCCTCCTTTCTTCCTCCTCTCCGTCACCCAGGGTGCAGATTGCCTTGCAGTGGTGATAGACTTGTGCGTGTGTGTGTGTTTACCTGTCGTGTCTGTGTGCTTCTTTTTTCAGTGTGTGTGCGTGTCTGAATTCACTTGTTTGTGGGAGTCTGGATCATTACCTGTGTGTGTGTGTGTGTGTGTGTGTTGGTCAGGTCAGGCTATTATTATGGCAGCAGCCGTAGCGGTATTGCAGGGGATTGTGGGCGGCGTGCAGACAGACCGAAGGCTCTGAAGGGCTTTAGCTTTGAGTGGCAGGACTGGACCGGAAAGTGCTGCACCAACTTCACAACTCTCCTCACTCCTGCTGCCGTTACACCAAATAAAACATGTTTAGTGTTTGCAGTTTTACTGTCAGCGTGAACACACACCGATGACTGTCAACGGAGCATGACCCACGGAGAAGCACATGAATCCATTTCATCAAAGTTCGATAAATGTGAAGATGTAGAAATTATTGTTTCATACAACGGAGACAACATAGAATAAAAGTTATGGTTTATAGGGATGTTCAAAATTGCCCCCTATTTTTTTTTTTTACCGATATCTGATATACCGATATTGTCCAACTCTTATTTTACAATATCATCTGATATCAATCGATGCAGACAACTTTTGTAAAATGCAAATTGGAGGGTGCAGGGTGATAGACTTGTGTCTGTGTGCTTCTTTTTTCAGTGTGTGTCCTGTGTCTGAATGTCCAACATGTCCCCTCCTCTCACGGCAGTTTGGATGTTATTACCTGTTAGCAGACCAGTAAGCATACTGGTGGAGTAGAAACCACAGCGAATCACAACGCTGATGATGATAGCAAATTCCTTAAACTGCACATATGAAACTTTCAAAACATTTGCACCTGAGATATCCAATATTATTAGCCGATATTGGCAATAAAAAGTGATATCAGAATATATTGGGATCGGTTTTATCGTAACTTAGAGTTTTTGATAATAAAATGCCACGAGACTTTGTTTTGTCACAAACTTGCACATGATCTAGTTGTTCCATTGGTCCAGTGAGTATAAACGTCCCTGTTTTGGGACAGGGAAGCTAGAATCTGATAGGCTACCACCATCATGTGATACAGAAGCTAGAATCTGATAGGCTACCACCATCATGTGATACAGAAGCTAGAATCTGATAGGCTACCACCATCATTTGATCCAGAAGCTAGAATCTGATAGGCTACCACCATCATTTGATGCAGAAGCTAGAATCTGATAGGCTACCACCATCATTTGATACAGAAGCTAGAATCTGATAGGCTACCACCATCATTTGATACAGAAGCTAGAATCTGATAGGCTACCACCATCATTTGATACAGAAGCTAGAATCTGATAGGCTACCACCATCATTTGATACAGAAGCTAGAATTTGATAGGCTACCACCATCATTTGATACAGAAGCTAGAATCTGATAGGCTACCACCATCATTTGATACAGAAGCTAGAATCTGATAGGCTACCACCATCATGTGATACAGAAGCTAGAATCTGATAGGCTACCACCATCATTTGATACAGAAGCTAGAATCTGATAGGCTACCACCATCATTTGATACAGAAGCTAGAATCTGATAGGCTACCACCATCATTTGATACAGAAGCTAGAATCTGATAGGCTACCACCATCATTTGATACAGAAGCTAGAATCTGATAGGCTACCACCATCATTTGATACAGAAGCTAGAATCTGATAGGCTACCACCATCATTTGATGCAGAAGCTAGAATCTGATATGGTACCACCATCATGTGATACAGAAGCTAGAATCTGATAGGCTACCACCATCATTTGATACAGAAGCTAGAATCCGATAGGCTACCACCATCATTTGATACAGAAGCTAGAATCTGATAGGCTACCACCATCATTTGATACAGAAGCTAGAATCTGATAGGCTACCACCATCATTTGATGCAGAAGCTAGAATCTGATAGGCTACCACCATCATGTGATACAGAAGCTGGAATCTGGCTGCTTTCACATCATTTCATTGCCTAAATGAAGAAGTGGAAACCAACTGCATGTTTTGTATCTGTACAGTGATATCATGATACTCAAATAAGCATTGATCCTGATATTTAGTCTGGCTGGTTTCGAAGCATCAACTCCAGGGTATCGATATTTCCATTTCTAGTTGTGTTTTTGGAGATGCTCTCAGACTCTGTAGCAACCATCATGTGTCCAATTGGCATCATAAGTTTTTCTTTATATCAGTTTTAAAGTGAAAAATAAAAAAAAAGAAACTTTGTAATGTTCCGCTCGACATGTGCAGTTCAGCACCATGGACAGCCGTTCTCACAGGAGGCGGTGAGAACTGAGAGCGTCTCTGGATGTACCACCCAGTAACACAAACATCAAATCCACATCTGGCTCCTGCTCTGTAAAGAAATGATAAAGTTTAGGTAGTCTGCAGAGAAACAAGAAAAAAGGCTTGTTTCAACTGTTGAAAGCAGGCTGTGTTGTGCTGTTCTGTGATAAACTGAGACGGAATGGGAAAACATTGTTATTCTGCTAGAGAGACACAGTGACAGAGATGAATCCACATGTGAGTGAACAGAGGAACCAGCAGGGAGGAATACGCAACATTAGTCACAGATTCACATTCACACATCAAGCCTCAGATAGCATACCTCACACCAGCATGCTATCTGGGAGAACACGCCGCAGCCGCATTTACGGTCAGTTTCAGTTTAAAAAAAGACATTTAACACGGTCAACGGGTTTTAGCTGTAATATGGCAAAATGTGAAAACATGAGGGATAAACAGCACTGAATAAACACACAGGTGACTCAGAGTTCTCCAATTTACACTCACCGACCACTTCATTAGGTACATGTGCAGTTTCAGCCAATCACACAGCAGCATCTAGTCATGTAGACGTGATAGGATGAAGACGACTCACTGAAGTTCAAACTGAGCATCAGGATGATGAAGAAAGGGGATTTAATGGTTGTTGGTCTGAGTATTTACTGGTACTTCCACCACAACCGTCTCTAGGGTTTCCAGGTCTGAAGAAGAGAAAATCTCCAGTAGCAGCAGTTGTCTGGACCAGAATGACCTACTGGGATTTTCTCCTGAACTGGACAAATAGAAGATGGAGGAACGTTGCTGGTCTGATGAGTCTCCATTTCAGCTCCACATTCAGATGCTGGATCAGAATCTGCTGGAAACATCATGAACATGGATCCATCCTGCTCAGGATCAAGGCTTCAGGCTGCTGCTGCTGGAATGGTGGGGGAGATTTCTTGGTTCACTTTGGGCCCCTTAGTCAAGGACACCCCTAAGGGGTGGCCAGGGTGGCCAGTGCCCCCCTGAACAAAAGCTAGCCACCCCCCGCAAAAATGATATTTTTTCATTTATAGAAATTTTCATGTACTGTTAAAGGCTGAATATAGAACATTTTTATTAAAAGCTATATTTTAAAAAAAAATAATACCTCCACAGGTCGTTTGGGGGTGTACAGAATGAAAGTACAACATTTCCCAGAAAAATTATATTTAGCCTAAAAATAATTATAAAATAAATTTTGACGGGTTCGATAATGGCATTTTATTTACGTCTATAAGCCAATACACGCCGCCATTGCAGGTTGCCAAATACGATTTCTGTGTGGCAACAATATTTTGGTCATAGTCAGGCTGCTACAGGGGAAAACCGTAGAGACGACCAGTGAAGCAGCTGCTTCAGAGCCCTGGAGGTATTGTTATCTGTTACTGAGGAGGAGTGACCTGAGAAGAGCAAAACCTGGAGTAAATTTAGGTGAAGACTTCACTAAATGGACCCACATAAACGTTTTCTGTCTCTGTTCTGTCCGTATTCCATATTCAACCTTTAACATTTGAATGTCAAAATTTTTATAAGCTTATAAAAATAG
Organism: Atherinomorus stipes; assembly: GCA_023101725.1. Lineage (NCBI taxonomy): Eukaryota > Metazoa > Chordata > Actinopteri > Atheriniformes > Atherinidae > Atherinomorus > Atherinomorus stipes. The sequence goes on along the minus strand of JALJCO010001501.1, from coordinate 27,949 downwards.
AATAAAAATATTACACTAGAACTACCATTTTAGCCAAAAGATTCTCATCAACATGAGGTGGAATGAGAGGTTCTCATCACGATGAGGTGGAACGGGAGATTCTCATGATGAGGTGGAACGGGAGATTCTCATCATGATGAGGTGGAACGGGAGATTCTCATCGTGATGAGGTGGAACTGGAGATTCTCATCGTAATGAGGTGGAACAGGAGATTCTCATCATGATGAGGTGGAACAGGAGATTCTCATCACGATGAGGTGGAACGGGAGATTCTCATCATGATGAGGTGAACGGGGAGATTCTCATCATGATGAGGTGAAACGGGGAGATTCTCATCATGATGAGGTGGAACGGGAGATTCTCATCATGATGAGGTGGAACGGGAGATTCTCATCATGATGAGGTGAAACGGGAGATTCTCATCATGATGAGGTGAGGGAACGGGAGATTCTCATCATGATGAGGTGGAACGGGAGAGATTCTCATCATGATGAGGTGAAACGGGAGATTCTCATCATGATGAGGGTGGAACGGGAGATTCTCATCATGATGAGGTGGAACGGGAGATTCTCATCCTGATGAGGTGGAACGGGAGATTCTCATCATGATGAGGTGGAACGGGAGATTCTCATCACGATGAGGTGGAACGGGAGATTCTCATCACGATGAGGTGGAACGGGAGATTCTCATCACGATGAGGTGGAACGGGGAGATTCTCATCGTGATGAGGTGGAAGCGGGAGATTCTCATCACGATGAGGTGAAACGGGAGATTCTCATCATGATGAGGTGAAACGGGAGATTCTCATCATGATGAGGTGGAACGGGAGATTCTCATCATGATGAGGTGAAACGGGAGATTCTCATCATGATGAGGTGAAACGGGAGATTCTCATCATGATGAGGTGGAACGGGAGATTCTCATCATGATGAGGTGAAACGGAGATTCTCATCATGATGAGGTGAAACGGGAGATTCTCATCATGATGAGGTGGAACAGGAGATTCTCATCATGATGAGGTGGAACGGGAGATTCTCATCATGATGAGGTGAAAAACGAGGATTCTCATCATGATGAGGTGGAACGGGAGATTCTCATCATGATGAGGTGGAACAGGAGATTCTCATCATGATGAGGTGGAACAGGAGATTCTCATCATGATGAGGTGGAACAGGAGATTCTCGTTATGATGATGTGGAACAGGAGATTCTCGTTATGATGATGTGGAACAGGAGGTTCTTACTGTGCTGTCATGTCTATATGGAGTAAAATCTCTGAGGAATGTTTCCACCACCTCTTTGCTTCTGTGGCTTCAGGAATGAAGGCAGTTCTGGCTGCAACCTGGTACCGGAAGGTGGACCCGATCATGTGGATGGCGAGTGTATCCGTATTCTTGTTTTCCTACAGGATAAGATTCTTAGATTTTTTTTTTAAAAACGGTATCATCATTCAACTGTAATGTTGGAAACATTGCAAAGTTAAATTGCTGCAGTCTCACGTTCATTAACAGGTTTTCTTTTACACTTTTGTTAAAAGAACTGTTGTGTTGTGTACAAGAATAATGTTGATCTGATAAAAGTCAGATTTTTGTGAAAAAATAATGTTTTTTTTTTCATTTAATTTGTTTCCATCATTGAACCAAAATGTTACAAAGAAAAAACAGGATGAGCTTTTTCAGAGGCTGAATCATTTTAAACCAATTCTGCAGAATCAGAAACACGCCGCTGTTTTGATACGTTCTGCAAATGAACTGACTTTCATTTCATAATCTGTGTGTGTGTGTGTGTGTGTGTGGGGGTGTGTGTGTGTGTGTGTGGGGGGGGGGTGTTGCTGATACTTTACCGTTTATCCAGAGTTATTTTCACTATTTTCAGAGCATCCATATGCAGATAGAGCTGACGGGAATGATGTATCAACCCATGCTAACACCTTGCCCACCAGCTTAATATGTCTGCAGACACATGAAGCTGCACACGCGTGCACTGCAGCTTTACACACACACACACACACACCCACACACACACACACACGCTCATGCTCAGAGATCAGCACACATGCACAATCTTGTTGAGGCGGAGATGAAGGAATTATTGTGGATGTACTTTGCTTATGACATGCAGCTGCATATGTCCCCTTTGTTCTAATGTGTTTCCAGCGTGCACGTATGGGTGTGTTTGTACGTGCGTGTGTGTGTGTGTGAGTGTGTCTAACCTGTGTTAAAAATTGTCCAGAACAAGAGGCATTAGTCCAGTAGAGCAAACTAATGTGATTTTCTATTAATGTGATGCCCTGGGTGCATCCTGTCTGTGTGTGCACGTGCGCAGGCGTGTGCACGTGTGTGTGTTGAGTGTTGAATAGAGGGCACTCACACCTTCAGTTTGAGCCTGCTCATTAATTTACAACCACAGAGAGCAGACTGGCCTATTCATGACATAATTTCCTACAAGCATTACCAACAACATGCAGACCTGTTGTTCTCCTGCATGCAGAACAATAAACAGGCATCCACGCGCACGAGCGTGCGCGCACCCACACGGCCAGTTTCCCATCCATCGGCCACAACAGAAATGAACTAACCGCGGTGTGTGTGGGTGTGGAACACTGTGGCAGACATGGATGAGTACTAATTAGCGAGGTGAGGGGAGTGACGGGGCGTGCACTAAATCTGCGGCGCGCGCAGCCGTGCTAAATCTCCGCTGCCACCGCATGACTTAATGCAAACTGCTAAATCTATAAATGTAACCAATTAAGTGTGTGGCTGTAAATCTGAAGTGTAAACTAATGCAAATGAAGGCCTTAAATCTTTGGTAGTGACTTTACTCAACACAAATTACAGCTGACACGTTCTTCGGGTGATAAAACATGTTTACACTAACGTAGCGGTAGCCGCGGCGGTGAGCCACAACCACGATCAATTACGACGTCTGCAAAGAGCAGGAGAGGCAGATTTCTACCAGGATGAATCTACCAGGAAGCTCGGACACGCAGAAAACAGGTCCGCCTTTTCTTTCCGGACAAAATGGTTCCTTTGAGAATGGATTCATGTGACTGGACGTTGATTTACCACAGTTCAGCTTCATTTACAGTTTCCATCCCCTCCCATTAAAGATGGAGATAAATCAGTGAAATAAGTTGCAAATAAAAGTAATATTAAAGGTCATGGCTACAACTTTTTCACCAAAACAACTCATTTTTCAAAAGTGATAACCACAGAACACCAAGAGCGGTGCAGAATAAAAGTATCAATTTTACACACAAAAAAATGATCGCATATACAGTCGTCCTCAAAATTATTCACACCCTCCAATTAAAAGAAAAGGATAAATTCACAGTCATATTTAAATAACAAGAAATGAAAAAAGTAATAATAGATAAAAATTTATAAAATTACAATTTAGTGGAATTAAATATTGCCTTTGAATTATGGTTGAAAATAATCATTTAAAAAAACAAGTAAATGAAAGAAAATGTCCCAGACCAATGAGAGCACTTTCTTTATTTATCTAACTTTTATTTATCCATGAAAGTCCCATTGAGATTAAAACCTGCTTTTCAAGAGAGCCCTATGCTCATTATCTATCTGTCCGTCCGTCCGTCCATCTATGTCCGTCTGTCCAACGTAGTGATGCACAACATCATCAGGCCAATATTGGCTACTAGAAAAGTCAGTTATTATCAGACTACCGATATTATCAGATGATATCTGCATCAATATCTGAAAATTTCGGTATCGTATTTACATATTCACGTATTTATAACCAAATCTTGTAAGATCGTGTTGTTCCATTACGAAATCTCGTGAAATCTTGTTCCATCTGTCCAGCATGTACAAAAGAATATAGATGTATTGCTCAAAGTATGAGAGATCGGTATAGGTGTCCTATTTTATTCTATTTAACTCCTTGTAGTAGTTGTATTAGCTTAGATCTAGATACACATTTTATGTATTATTTATTGAAGGTGTAGTTTAAAGGTGGTTAAACAGAAAGTGTTACTGTTACACCAACAGCAATGAAAGGTGGATATGTGGAAAAAAAAAGTAAAGTTAAGAAATTATGTTCAGATTAAATGAGTATAACACAGAACCTTATGTTTCTCTAAATTCAAAGAAACGTCAGAGATCTCTTTGTGTCCAGTTAAGAGCGGCTGTTTTACCCCTGGCAGCTGAGGTAGGCAGGTATACAGTAAAGGTATCACTGAAGAACAGCGATCGTGTGTGCTTTGGGTGTTGTGGGAGATGAGTTTCATTTTGTGTTTCACTGTCCACTTCATCATGATTTGAGAATTGTTCTATTTAAAAAAAAATTCAAGAAAAGAGTTGGGAAATATCGGTATATCAGGTATCGGTAAAGAAGCTCATATGAAGCATCCATGGTCAGATAGCATTGTGTTATCTTGCCAGCGTGGCTGTTGCTGGTTATTTCAGAATAAGTAGTTGGAGGAGGATGAAGATGCAACACTGCAGAGGTTTTTCCGAAGCTGCAGATGAAGCTCATCCACGGGGGAAAAAAGATGTCAGGATGTCGTAAAGAAAAGAAAAGTGTGAGTGTAGAGGGAGAGGATGGGGGGTGCATTTGGGAATGCTCCTTGTCATTTTGGGTGTTGACCTTTTCAGCTGTTCTTTTTGTCTTTTGTCTGTAACTTTTGTGTCGCTCCAGTTGACCTGCCCTCATTCGCCGTCGCTTCAGCCATCTTCTTCCTCCTTTCGAGCATCTTCATCATCATCACCCCTCACACTTGTTCAAAGCAAGAAAAATAATCATCTTTTTTTTCTGTTTTTGTATAAACATAATATCAAAACATGTTTGTTTGTAGAAATTTGATCTAAAGACATCAAACGTATTGAGTTTCTGTTTTTACCAGGTGTTCATTTCCAGCTCAGAGATGTAGTTTTTTTATTGCTTTCACTCGCTCGGCTTCAACATAAAAGCTGTGAGGATAGAAGCTGTTGTCTTGGTTCGTTTTACTGGCGTCCCTTTCTCAGAGAAAACATCTGAAATCTTGATTGCATTTTTATTGCCTCCAAGAATAAAACAATATACCCAAAGAAATGAGATAAAACACTCTTCCTGTCATTCAGATTCTCTCTATCCTCCCATCCAGCTTTCCATCTGAAATGTGTCTTTATTTCCTATGAGCTGTTTTCTGATGACAGATCCTTTTTAGTTAAACTTTTTGCAGTTGTGCTGTGTTTTTTTTTAAACTTCGTCTCTCAATTTTCTGTGTTTTCTCTTTCTTTTTCCTCTCAGTGGATGGATGCATCGACTGGTCCGTGGACCTGAAGGAGTACCACGTTCTGGCCGGGGAGCCTGTTCGGGTCAAATGTGCCTTGTTCTACAGCTACATACGAACCAACTACACCATGGCAACCAACGCCAAGCTGCGCCTCATCTGGTACAAGAACAAGGGAGATGCAGAGGTGAGATGAAGGGAGGGAAAGAGGGATGAGATGATGAGAGGATGGAAGAGAGGGATGAGATGATGAGAGGATGGAAGAGAGGGATGAGATGACGAGAAAATGGAAGAGAGGGATGAGATGACGGGAGGATGGAAGAGAGGGATGAGATGATGGAAGGACTTTGACTTTAACCACACATTTATTTTCCATCCATTACAGCAACCTTATATGGTCAAAAACACCATACGGAATAAATAAATTCAGAACAAATAAATAAATAAATGGCATTTCAATCTAAAACAGAATGCAAAACACCCTCAGAAATCCATAACCAACCCCCCTTCCCTCACTTCGCATAAAGCTCTCCCCACAGTCCACACAGCTTCAAACTCCTGTAACTCCCCCACCAGCAAACTGTACAGAAACTCCACTCTGAGGCACGCCTTCAGTAGCCGCTGCAACATAAGGACAGGATCTGTACATCCTGATCCCGCTCTCTGATTGGTTCTCGTGAGCCAGACAGCCATCTTAGCCTGGCCCAATGTGAAATTAGCCAGTGCTATAGCACGGTGCCGACCACGAGAAAAACCGGGTCCAAACACAAACAGCTCCCTGGTAAAGTCCAAATCCAGCCTTTGAAGTCGATGACCCAGGAAAGTGAAGAGGGGGGCCAGGCGAGAACAGGACAGCCACAGATGCTCCAGGGTCTCCTCATCTGGACAGAAGGGGCACTGACTATCTGTGCTCGGGACAAAGTGGGCCACATGTCTGTTCGTGGCCACGGCCCCATGCACCACCCTCCACTGGAGGTCTGCACACCGTTTCTCAATGGGGGGTTGGTACAGGGACCTCCAGCTGCCCCCAGGGGCCAACCCCGGCACCAACACACCGGACCACCTGGACCCCCCTGTGGCAATCAGCTCGGCTCTGTGGCGGACTTTTAGGGCTGTGAGGTAAAGGTCTCTCTTTGCTGCAGTAGCCATGTCCGACAGGACGGGGAAAGATGGAAAAGCTTCACCTGTGTGCTGCTGGTCTCCTGCAGCCCGCACGGATCGTGACGGGAAAGGCAGAGGGGGGGCCGGTGGATTAAGTCCAAACCTCCCCAGGACTTCTCTGAAGTGGGACGGGAGTCCTCTCTGCACCTCCTGCAGCAGCCGCTCCATGACCCGCTGGGACCTGATCCCAGTCTCCTGGCTCAACTGGGCCGCGGTCTTCCACCCTCCGTCTGCTCTCAAATGGCCCAGCATGGTCACCCCCGCTGCTGTTAGTGTCCGTCTCACCTGGGAGGACTCGAGCAAACTGCTCCGAACTGCCGGGTTGAAGAAGAGAGGCTCCTCCCCTGCAAGGCCATACGGTTCCTCCCGAGAGAACGACAGCACAGAGCTCCAGGCCTTTAGCACAGACTGATAGAAAACTGTTGTCCCTGACAGCACCACCTCACTCAGGTCCATCAGGAACAGCTGTTTATGGTAGTCCAACCCCCCCACACCACGAAGCAGGACATTTGCCACCTCTGTCCATAGCTTCTGCGGACCATAGAGCAAGCGCTGCACGGTCTGCAGCCGAAGCGCCACCACTCGGCTGGCCAGATCCACCAGCCCCTGTCCTCCTTCGTCCACAGGTAGACTCAAAACTGCCGCCTTCAACCAGTGGAAGCCCCCCCAAAAAAAGTCCACCAATTTCCTCTGTATATTCACCACCACAGAAGCCGGAGGCTGCAGAACAGTAAAGCGGTGCCACAGGCAGGAGGCAGCCAGACAGTTGACCACCAGGGCCCTGCCCCTATAAGACAGCTGGGGCCGGACCCAAGTCCAACGAGACAATCGGGCACTCACCTTTTCCACAAGCCCCTCCCAGTTCTTAGACTGGAACTGGTCACTTCCCAGAAAAACGCCCAGGTATTGGAAACCGTCACTGCTCCACTGCAGCCCTGCTGGAAGAGTGGGCCTCGCCTGATGGACCCACTGACCGAGGAGGAAGCCTTCACACTTGGTCCAGTTCACACGTGCCGAAGAGACCCGCTCATAGAGGGATGAGAGGATGGGAGGATGGAAGAGAGGGATGAGAGGATGGGAGGATGGAAGAGAGGGATGAGAGGATGGGAGGATGGAAGAGAGGGATGAGATGATGAGAGGATGCTGTGGCAGCATCATGTCTTTATTAAGACTTATTAGGGGAGTGAAAGTTTTCCTCTGATGTTCCAACAATCAGGAATGTGACGTTCTTCCACATTTCCTCCATGTTGGTGAGAAAATAGTCGGATTCTCATCTGTTCTCATTACACATGTACAGAAACGCTCCCCAAGCAATGGCGGACGGTCTGCTTGGATGTTTGGCTTGATTGGTCTATGCAAATGTGGAAAATACAATTAAAATTATTCACTATGAAATAAAACCAATGAGACAGTAAAGCCGGTAGAAGAGCAGAACTCTGCAGAGATAATGTCCACATGTTCTATGATTTCATAAAGACAAGCAGCTTCTGGATGCATCATTTCTGTCAGTTTCTGATCCTGGCTTTGGTTTTTAGGTGAGGCTGTGTTCCATCTTAATTTATCCATCACCTTTGCTTCCTTTTTATAAGATAGCAAAAGTATTCAAATACACCTTCTGGTTGCAGCAATACAGTTATTAAAGTAAAAGACTGGAAGTTCGTGCAAAATAGACTCAGGGTTCAAAATCCTTATTTTAGGCGTCTGAGTGAAACATCCATCGCCAGGATGGAATGAGTAAATCTCTGCAACCACAGGAAAACTGTACAACAGACAAACTGAAGTCAGGAAGAAAACACCCCCTGGAATGTCTTCAAGTACCCCAGGGGTACCCGCACCCCATTTGAGAAACACTGCCTTACATAAACATAGTTGTGATAATTTCACGTCTACTTCACCACATTTCCCATTAAACGTCTACATTTCCAGGCTGGGTGAGCTGGGCTAAAAATAAAACCTCCCATCTTTTCAAACCCAGTCTGATTTCAGCCAGTGATGACTCCACTGAGGGAAACGGGCCATCCATATTTCTCATTATAAAACACCTGCAACATTAAAGTTGATGATGTATAAAGTTTCATTTAGAGTTTTTATAATTAACCGTATAATAAGCGATAATAAGGACAATGCAGCCTGATGTTTATTATTAAAGATCAATCCTGTTTCATTCTGAAAGGGTTAACGTGATCAATGACGATGACCAATGAACCAGTCAAAGCCGTAATGTTGGACCTCCTTCATCTGCAGCAGCACTGACTGCTGATAAAACACCCAGACTGGGATCTGGAGCCTTTCCACTGCTTTCCTGGTATTTAACTGTACAGGAGACCCCTGAAAAACTAGATTCTTCCAGTGTTCCCAGTCACACCAGGCCCATAGTGTTAACATTACATTAACAGTCAGCACACCAATGCATTAGCCAATACATTTAGCAAGTACTTTAATACTTAAAGTATATTAAAAATCAATAACTTACTTTTACTAAAGAAAGAAGGATAATGTCTTTAGAAGGACGCAGCTGCAGCTCCAAACGCCGTCAGATCATATGTAGAAGAACACGCGAACATCGTCTCTGCAAAGGAAAACAAGGTGAAGGTTTTAGTCCAGAAGTTGAGGAGAGGAGTCCAGAACGGGAACTGGACTGGTCTCAGAGTCCTCGGACTGGGACACCTCAGGTTTGAAATGTAGAAAAAGAAAAGAATGAACACACTGACTGTTGGATTATTTGTGAAGCAGGACTTTTTCCGATGAGGCTGCGTGGCCCGGCTCCAGGAGTGTGATGTGGAGACGAGGGAGGATGCCGTGACACCGGCCAGCGCGCTGGACCGGGCCGTGTCAATCACTTTGAGCTTCATGAATTCTGTTTTTAGAGGAAAATAATTCACACAATGATGGGCAGGCTTCTGATTACACATGACAGGCCTCACAAACCGCTGCACACGGTGTGTGTGTGTGCGTGTGTGTGCATGCGTGTGGGGGTGAAAATAGGTGAATTAGAAGTTAGCTGTAAAGAACTGATTGAGAGGCGTTAAAAACTGCAGATGGACAGATGTAAGGATGGATGGATGAACAGATGGATGAACGGATTAATGGACGGACGGACGGATGGATGGATGGATGAACAGATGGACAATGATGGATGGATGAGGATGGATGGATGAAAAGATGGATGGACTTACAGGTGGAAAGATGGATGGATTAAGAGATGGATGGACTTATGGATGGATGAATGGTTGGATGGATGTAAGGATGGATGGATGGATGGATGAAGAGATGGATGGACTTATGGATGGATAGATGGATGGATGAAGATGGATGGATGGATGGATGGATGGATGGATGGACAGATGGATGGATGGATGGATGGATGAACAGATGGACAATGATGGATGGATGGATGAAAAGATGGATGGACTTACAGGTGGAAAGATGGATGGATTAAGAGATGGATGGACTTATGGATGGATGAATGGTTGGATGGATGGATGAAGAGATGGATGGACTTATGGATGGATAGATGGATGGATGAAGAGATGGATGGATGGATGGATGGATGGATGGATGGATGGATGGATGGATGGATGGATGGATGGATGGACAGATGGATGAATGTAAGTATGGATGGATGGATAGATGGATGGAATGGATGAATGTTAGTATGGATGGATGGATGAATGGATGGACAGATGGATGGATGGATGGATTGATGAATCGACAGATGGCTGGCTGGATGGATGGAGGGATGGATAGATGGAGGGATGGATGGATGAATGAATGGACGGACGGATGGATGGATGGATGGATGGATGGATGGATGGATGGATGGATGGATGAAGAGATGGATGGATGAATGGACAGATGGATGGATGGATGGATAAATGGACAGATGGATGGATGGATGGATGGATGGATGGATGGATGGATGGATGAATGGACAGATGGATGGATGGATGGATGATTGTAAGGATGGATGGATGGATGGATGATTGTAAGGATGGATGGATGGATGAATGGATGGACAGATGGATGGATGGATGAATGAATGGACAGATGGCTGGCTGGATGGATGGAGGGATGGATGGATGAATGAATGGACAGATGGATGGATGGATGGATGGATGGATGGATGGATGGATGGATGGATGAATGGACAGATGGATGAATGGACAAATGGATGGATGGATGGATGGATGGATGGATGGATGGATGGATGGATGGATGGATGGATGGATGGATGGATGGATGGATGGATGGATGGATGGATAGATGGATGGATGGATGGACGGATGGATGGATGGGTGGATGAAGAGAGGGATGGATGAATGGACAGATGGATGGATGGATAGATGAATGGATGGACAGATGGATGGATGGATGATTGTAAGGATGGATGGATGGATGAATGGATGGACAGATGGATGGATGGATGGATGAAGAGATGGATTGATGAATTGACAGATGGCTGGATGGATGGATGGAGGGATGGATGGATGGATGGATGGATGGATGAATGGACAGATGGATGGATGGATGAATGGATGGACAGATGGATGGATGGATGGATGATTGTAAGGATGGATGGATGGATGAATGGATGGACAGATGGATGGATGGATGGATGATTGTAAGGATGGATGGATGGATGAATGGCTGAACAGATGGATGGATGGATGGATGAAGAGATGGATTGATGAATTGACAGATGGCTGGATGGATGGATGGATGGATGGATGGATGGATGGACGGACGGACGGACGGATGGACGGATGGATGGATGGATGGACGGATGGACGGATGGATGGATGGATGGATGGATGGATGGATGGATGGATGGATGGATGGATGGATGGATGGATGATTGTAAGGATGGATGGATGGATGAATGGATGGACAGATGGATGGATGGATGGATGATTGTAAGGATGGATGGATGGATGAATGGCTGAACAGATGGATGGATGGATGGATGAAGAGATGGATTGATGAATTGACAGATGGCTGGATGGATGGATGGATGGATGGATGGATGGACGGACGGACGGACGGACGGACGGACGGATGGACGGATGGATGGATGGATGGACGGATGGACGGATGGATGGATGGATGGATGGATGGATGGATGGATGGATGGATGGATGCCTAGGAGAAACATACTCCAGTTTATCTCAGTTCCAGTAGCTCCAGTCTAAATGCCGTCTGAGGACGGAACAGACGCTGTCCTGTAAGAAAACATGGCTGTTTAATAAAAAGTAATGAAATAAAACTAAAATCAAACTTGAACAGGGTCGATGTTTTTATGACTCACCTCCGTTCTGCCGCGCGGCTTTCTTCACATTGATCCTGTTGATGTGATAATGTGACGAATGAGGACTCCTGCAGTCAATGCTGCTGACCTCTACCAAGCACTTCACAGCACAAATCCTTCCACTCTGAAGACAGCATTTATCCACAGGCTTTTCTACTTCCACAGTCCTTTCACTTCGTTTTACTTCAATATACTCTTGGTATTTATTACTTTTCTTCTCCCCTTTCACTGGTGAAATGATCAGAATTAAAGGACTGAGTCCATTTAATGGCAGTTTGCGGCACGTGTCGCTGCTCAGGTCAAACCAGCGTGTTGTTGCTGTGTTACCACAAACACTTGGCATATCTCAGGGGAAAAAACTCCTAAAAAGACAAACACAGACAAGACAAAGAATTCCTCCACAATAATATTTAAATTAAAATTTATTTCAACGCACTTCTCATATACGCACATAGTGCCTGACATACAGTCAAACAAATATTTTTACTGTTTTGCAGTACACTTTAGACTTTTTTTTTAAATACCCCTCAAATGACATGAGGTTTTTTCATAACACGTTAATATCGTGAAACTGAATTAGCATTTGAAGGTTAAAAGAATAATTAAATATATCAAACTGAATTTTTAATGGTGGATTTTGGGAGAATATTTTTTATACTCTTGTGAAAAAATACTAATCTGACTGAAATGAAAACAGCATTAAAGGTGATAGCTACAAGTTTAATTCCTCCACACCATTAGGTGTCGCTCTCACACTCGTTTAATTGACGAGCATTAGCAACGTTACAGAACCAGCTAACAGATTAACAGCTAAATGTTTAGCTGATGTGTGCAGGAGGAAAGTAGCAACCTCTGCAGGGCTTTTTGTTACCTTCACCCTCATCCTGCATCGCTTTTTGAATTTCACAAATGTAATGGAATGAAGATGCTGTTTATACACAATCAAGCTAGCACCTCCTGAGCTAATGGCACAGAATCCTTTAGAGTAGACTTTGGCATGATAATCAGATGTAGGTATTCATATATTTTGGACTCATTAAAATAGATAAAACTATTTATATGCTGTAAATTTTCACTTTAAAAATTACTACCTTTATTCTACATCCCTTCAGACATTCAGTGGATGAATTATTTTTGAAAAATACATATATATTTTTATATTAAAATAAAAGTTGCAGTGATGACCTTTAAAATAAATTTTGTCAGAAGTTTTTAGAACATTTATAACTGCTCTTTGAATGAAATCTCCATTCTTCTGACATTTCTTATATGGAAATAACTTTTTCTTTTTAAAAAAAAAAAAGTGACTTCATGTGATCAAATTTACATTTAAACGGTTCAGATATTTGAAATGATTATAATTTGGTATTTTTAATTCAGGCTGGGGTTAATTGAGCAATTTGAACAAAAAGAAATAAGAAAGAAAATATTAATCTTCAACAGCTTTTTGATAAAGGACTTTTTTTGTCCTTTATATTTGACCAGTCCAGCAGCTTTGAGTTTTATGGAAAGTGCGATGCAAATGAAATGTAGAATAATAATAATAATTATTATTATTACAAATGACCTGGAATGGTTACATTTATTCAGATTACATTTGAACCTCTAGTATTCCTAGTGTAAAATGACCCGTGGATAGCACCTATAAACAGTGTAATAACCTGTAATAAGTGTAGAATGCTGCCGCTATCATAAATCTTGGATGTGAGAACGTTCCTGTTGAACATGTTTTGGTCTAAATATAACGTTTCCTTCCTGTAGGAGCCCATCATCTTCTCAGGTCACAGGCTGAGCAAAGAAGACGACTCCATCTGGTTCAGATCCGCTGAGCTGGAAGACAACGGATTCTACACTTGCGTTTTAAGGTACTACATCTGCACAACTCTGCACACACCTGGACTGAATTCACGTTGACCCGGAGCTCGGCTCCACGTCCGCAGCAGCAACTCGATTCTCCACGCAAGCGTGATTCAGGATCATTTCTGGGTCATAGGGAGGCTTCGTTTGTAGACTCATTCAGCTGCAGCACATCTGCCTCCTCAGACTAAATGAACACGATGGGGATGCATGAGGACTAAAGTGACCCGGATCAGCGTTCATTCACCGCACGGCTCAGCGTCTGGTGTTTTAGAGTATGCATCAAGAAGTATTTTTCAAATACAAATGAGAGCTGTTTCATTCAGCTCAGGGGTGTGCAGCCTTTACAATCCAAAGAGCCATTTTTCCCCTAAACAGCTGAATAAAAGTCGTTTAGAGCTGCAAATATTACGGGACGCTTTGAAAAAGAGACAACCTATCATTTTTTTATAAATACTATAGAAAATTAGCTGTCATTTTAAAGGAATCAGTTTTATTTCTACTTTAAGGTTTTGAAATAAAAAAAAAACATGCAGGAAGAGCATAGTGTATTTTCTTCAGTGGGACTTACACTGCAAAAACTCAAATCTTAGCAAGTATATTTTTCTAATTTCTTGTCAAAACATGTAATCACACTCAAAAAAAGACAAAATTACCGAAAGAGAGACATTTCAGTGAGACATGGGAATTTGTTTTAAGACAAATGCATCTTATTTCAGGAAATTTTATCAAGAAAAGAAAAGATTTTTTTGTTTGCTTAACACAAGCAAAAGAATTCTGCCAATGGAACAAGTGAAATGTCGTTGATAAGATTTCTTGAAATAAGATGTATAGAAACAAATTTCTAAATCTCACTGAAATGTTTCTCCTTAAGTAATTTTGTCTTATTCTGAGTGTGATGAGATATTTTGACTAGAAATTAGAAAAATAAACTTGCTTAGATTTGAGTTTTTGCAGTGTAACTGTCTAAAAACATCATAGATGCGGCCGATATTGGCTGGATATCGACCAATAAAATTAACCATCATATAACAGGCAGTGTCCCGCGAGGAACCTGTGGAATGCTGTTCTTTTACAGGTACTTCGTTTTTTATCTGCCACACCCACCGTGTGACATCATGACATCTCCGGCAGCTACTGGATCTGTAACAGATACATAAAAAGTATTTTTCTAATTTGCACAAGAAATTAATATTATATCATTTTCAGCTTGAATATCGATATTAGTTATCAGCCAATATCAGCATATCGGATATCGGCAAAAAATTCAGTATCATACTTCCCTCACAAAAATGTTGCATAGATAAATAAAAATGGAGATATTTGTGTGAAATTATGCGCATAAAAAAATCCCCAAGGTAATGGCAAGATAAATAGCTTAATACAAAGATATTACTGGTAGTTTTAGTGTCAATGGGTCTCATTCATGAAACCTTCGTAAATTTACGAAAAAGATTTATTCGTACAGGCCTACTCTACGAAAAACTTACTCCGGATTCAGGAACACGTGAAACTCAGATTTGATCGTAAAAACGTGTGTAGATCATGAATGCCAAACAATTGGAAAGTTATAGCACGCTCCCGGTAATCAGTTGTTTGCATGAATCTTCGCCCATGAATCAGCAATGAGCTCCATAAAAAGAGGTTCAGATTGACGCCTCCGGCTACCTGTCAGTCACAGCACACACAGAGAGAGAGAGAGAGAGAGAGAGAGAGAGAGAGATTATTTTGAGTGAAGTTAGGTTACAAAAAACATTTTATTTTAATCAATTCATCAATTAGCAGTGGTGTGACAGGGACAAGTAAATCAAAAGCCTGGAATGATTAACAGACGCAGTTGATACGGTCTCTGCTGCCCCCATGCCCGAGGTAAAAGAAATATTAGTGCACGCAGAAAAAGCTGTTAGACGAGCGCATACCAGGAATCAACGGACTAAATGTTGCAGCCTATTTTTCTGATCGTTTGTCATGTCTACAATAGAGCATGTGTAGAGTTTGTTAGTATCTATGAACAGATCGGAGCTACTAAAATGTTGATGAATGCGAGATTTACGTCTACAAAGTTCACACACAAATTTCCTCTGCTCACGTTTCATGAATGAGACTCATTATGAGGTGGAAATCAAACAAAATTATTCCATTAAAAAAGCAGCGAAAACCTGCAAATGATGTATATCCCGGTGTTTAAGAAATATTAGTTTCTTCTTTTTTACCTTTAGTCAAAGTTATGTAGAGCCATTGTAGAAGGCTTGAAAAGCTGCAGGTTGCAGACCTCCGATTTAACTGGAATCAGTGGTGTAGTCCAGGTTATACACAGGCATGTGGAATATATTTGTCAGCCAGCTTTGGGTATATACCCACTTCTGATCCCCCTGTGATTTTATCTGCAGCCTAATTGTCCATTTTTTCATAAGAATACTGAAGCCCTGACATCATCCTACTCCGCCTCTAACTGCCTTCACTGAATAAGAGGGCTGGGAAAAAAATCCATACACTGAAATATCGCCACATTTTCATATGCAGATTCCATATTGATGTTTAAAAACGTGTTATCAATCTATTTTACCAAGGAAATCTCGCGAGATTTCTTAAGAGATTGATGAAATCTCACGAGATTTCGTTGGTTTCATAACAGAACAACAAAATCTCGCTATTTTTTTAAAGTAAAATAAATCGATACTACGTTTTTAAACATTGATGTGATGTCAGCATACAGTACGAAAATATCGTGATATTTCAGTGTATTGATATTTTTTTTTCCACCCTTACTGATTAACTAATTACCTTTCAGCCCGTACTGTAATGCTGCCTTCATGTGGTGTAGGAAAGATGATCCCTTCCAATCCGCTGTGTTCAAGTGATTTGTTGTC
Organism: Atherinomorus stipes; assembly: GCA_023101725.1. Classification (NCBI taxonomy): domain Eukaryota; kingdom Metazoa; phylum Chordata; class Actinopteri; order Atheriniformes; family Atherinidae; genus Atherinomorus; species Atherinomorus stipes. The sequence continues at coordinate 11,524 of JALJCO010001501.1, read as the reverse complement.
ATAATGAAGTGAAACACTGGAGGGTATATTTCACTGACTAGTTGGCTAGCTGCTAGCTAGCATCTGTTCTGAAGAGGTAAACCAAACAACATCAGTATTTTTACAAAGAAAAATTACGTTTAAATGTTGATGTTATTAAAGTTCTGTACATCACAGAATTATTCAAATATCAGCAGCAGAAAACTGTAAAAATGATGTAACGCATCCCATTCAGGATATTTTTGTTGCTCTCTGCCATGTTGAAAGGTCAAAGTTTACCTCATCTCCGCAACTCGGGTATCATAAGATATTCCCAGCTTTCCATAGAAAATTATGACATGAGTAGATGTTTCAGTGCAATTTTGCCGTCGTACTCTGGTATTTACTATAAATACAATACAACATAAAGGCACCACACATAGCAATGATTTATCTCAAAGAACAGTAAAAAAATACCTTTCTGTGATAAATGTGAGCTAGGGATGGGCATATCGATACCTTGGAGTCAATACTTTGATACCAGCCAGACAAATATCGTAATCGATACTTTTTTGAGTATCACGATACCACTGTAGAGATACAAAATGCAATTTGTATCTACTTCTGAGAGTTTTAGGCAATGAAATTATAAAAGCAGCCAGATTCTAGCTTCCGTATCACATGATGGTGGTAGCCTATCAGATTCTAGCTTCCGTATCACATGATGGTGGTAGCCTATCAGATTCTAGCTTCCGTATCGCATGATGGTGGTAGCCTATCAGATTCTAGCTTCCGTATCACATGATGGTGGTAGCCTATCAGATTCTAGCTTCCGTATCCCATGATGGTGGTAGCCTATCAGATTCTAGCTTCCGTATCACATGATGGTGGTAGCCTATCAGATTCTAGCTTCTGTATTACATGATGGTGGTAGCCTATCAGATTCTAGCTTCCGTATCACATGATGGTGGTAGCCTATCAGATTGTAGCTTCTGTGTCACATGATGGTGGTAGCCTATCAGATTGTAGCTTCTGTATCACATGATGGTGGTAGCCTATCAGATTGTAGCTTCTGTGTCACATGATGGTGGTAGCCTATCAGATTGTAGCTTCTGTGTCACATGATGGTGGTAGCCTATCAGATTGTAGCTTCTGTATCACATGATGGTGGTAGCCTATCAGATTCCAGCTTCTGTGTCACATGATGGTGGTAACCTATCAGATTCTAGCTTCTGTGTCACATGATGGTGGTAGCCTATCAGATTCTAGCTTCTGTATCACATGATGGGGGTAGCCTATCAGATTCTAGCATCCGTATCACATGATGGTGGTAGCCTATCAGATTCTAGCTTCTGTGTCACATGATGGTGGTAGCCTATCAGATTCTAGCTTCTGTGTCACATGATGGTGGTAGCCTATCAGATTCTAGCTTCTGTGTCACATGATGGTGGTAGCCTATCAGATTCTAGCTTCTGTATCACATGATGGGGGTAGCCTATCAGATTCTAGCTTCTGTGTCACATGATGGTGGTAGCCAATCAGATTCTAGCTTCTGTGTCACATGATGGTGGTAGCCTATCAGATTCTAGCTTCTGTGTCACATGATGGTGGTAGCCTATCAGATTCTAGCTTCTGTATCACATGATGGAGGTAGCCTATCAGATTCTAGCTTCCGTATCACATGATGGAGGTAGCCTATCAGATTCTAGCTTCCGTATCACATGATGGAGGTAGCCTATCAGATGTCATGATGATGTTGCTACTGTTAGTGATGATGATGATGAAGTTTTGTTTCAGTGGTTTAATGCAGGTTATTGTACATTATGTTTTGGTAAATTTGTAGTATTTCTATTACATTTTCTATATTAATATTTTCCACCTAATAGATTTGATTATTTAAATTAGTATATCTTATGTTATTTGATAATTGAAAGATGTTTTTAATCTTTTTTTCTTTTAATTTTATGGTCCCTATTATTTATTATTGTTTTTTATTATTTAATATTCTTTCCAGTTCTTCTGTTCTGAGGTTTTACTTATATCTAATATTGCCCTTGCATTCAAGATATTAATGCAAAATGCACAATCATGTGATTTTTTTTTTAAAGGACAAGAAGTATTGGTATAGATATCTGTATCGCTGAAAAAGTGCCATAAACTACTGTTATTGTATCGACATGAAAAATTTTGGTATCGCCCATCCCTAATGTGAGCTGAATATTCATCGATCTGATTGCACGGTGTCCTAATCAGATCAATATACTAACATATCTGACTCACTGTCTTCTAACGATGCTGCCTCTGAGTATTAGCTGTTAGCTAAACACTTACCTTCAAAATGGTGGATAAAGTTGGGTATATAAAAGCCTTCACCCACTTTGTTGCAGATGTTTTTGTGTGTTTTTAAATATCTGGTGAAAATAGTCTACGGTGATGTGCGGCAGGTCTTGAAAGGGGCGGGTATAAAATGCCGTTTTGTCCAGGTTGCATCGTGATGACTGCATAAGATATTCCAAGAAGCGGATTTAGTGGCTTAGCTGGCTATGAAACGGTAACCCGGGCTTTTCCGGTCCAAAAGGGCTGATCTAGCTAAGCTTATCCAGAAACTATGCTGTGAATATCACCTGGTAGGGAGCAGGTTTTGTTCCAGGCTGGGTTAACTTTCTGTATGAAAAAGGTCCCGTAGATGAAAAGGCATAAATTCTACGTGCCATTCACCATGACATTATTAGACCACATCTCCACATCCGTCAGATCCTGAATGATATTGTTTCCGCGCACAGTCTCACTAATCTTTTGGATCGAGATGTAAACTCACTTGATCCCAAATACAGTGTAGGTGAATTTGATGGGCATCTCCTGGAGATCAAGGATACCCCCCACACACACCTCCTCATACTTAATTAAAAAGAGGGATTGAGTACAAGGTTATAATAGTTTTGGATTTTTAATTAGTTTCAGTTTTCATTTAATTTTGACTTTTTTTCAATTCAGTTAGTTTTAGTTAGTTTTTTGAGCAGGTTTAGTTTTTATTACTTTTTATTTTTTTCGAAAATGCTTAATTTTAGTCTAGTTTTTATTAGTTTCAGTGTTAGTTTTCGCCTTTTGGTTTGTTTGTAAATTATGCAAATTTGTCTGGTGTGACATTCAAAAACATCAGAAAGCCACTCAGAGTAAAACCGGTAAAACAAAGTAAACAGATTAAATAGAAATAAATTTCATATCAACCCAAGACACTTATGTATTTAAAAAAAATTACAAAGACTAAAACTAAGGATGTTTTTGCAATGATTTTAGTTAGGTTTGCAAAGACACAATACAGTTTCAGTTAGTTATCATTTTCTAAAAAACTTATTTCTATTTTTATTTCAATTAACATTTTAGTTTTCAGTTTTCCGTTAGTTTTAGTTAACTACAATAACCTTGGTTGAGTACAGTACCCCCACATCAGTGACCACTACCTGACTGGCTGACGTAGCAGAAACATTTGAGGCTAAAATCCTCGTCTTTGTTCAGGTCTGTGAAGTACATGAGAGTGTTTCTCTTAACTTGGTGTTGCAGGTGTGTGTTTGTGTGCACGTGTGTGTGTGTTTGACCTGCCAGTTATGTGAAACGTTGCCAGTTTAGTAAGTTGAATCCCACTTTATGTATGTTGGCAGCGCATCAGACGCTGGCATGACGACTGGGGTCCTTCAGGGGAACGTGCTCGTGTGTGAATTTGTTTTGAAACTCCGGTGGTGGAGGTAGAAACTTACATCGAGCAGTCGGCTTTGTAGTCCACAACAAAGCTCATCTTCTCGTTTTCCTCCAAGTGAAAGGTGTGTGTTTGCATAATTACCTGAATTAAAATGTGCTCTCTTGTGATGCCAATATTCCAGGCTGAAAGCAGAATTCAGCCGATAGCTGAAGGCCGTGCTTCCCCTCCAGTTAAACACATGATGTCATCAGACGTGTGACTGTTGGGGTGAGATGCCTACATGGACAGATAAAAACATCCGGGGACGTCTCAGAGGACGGGAGGAGAGCATGTGAGGAGTCCTGCAGGAAGCTGTTTCACCGTCTGCTGGTCACACTCTGATCTGAGTGGAGGGCTGCTGGTTTAAGAGCAGATTTTCTGTCTTCTGCAGACTCGTGGAGGGCAACCATCAGGACACGGAGAAAGAGACGATGCCACGAAGGATTTAGTTTATCTTTTTAAAAAGGACCGTGGATATGAACAGGAAATGTTCAGTTGGAGGATTAGAGCAAAGCTGACTGTTATTGTTGTTGATTTGCAGGCAAAAATAATACAATAAAGTAATTATAGAAGAATAAATAATAGCAGTAGATACTACCATATATCAGATATTAGCAGGTATTAGATACTACTATATATCAGATACTAGCAGGTATTAGATACTACTATATATCAGATACTAGCAGGTATTAGATACTACTATATATCAGATACTAGCAGGTATTAGATACTACTATATATCAGATACTTGCTGGTATTAGATACTACAATATATCAGATACTAGCAGGTATTAGATACTACCATATATCAGATACTAGCAGGTATTAGATACTACCATATATCAGATACTAGCAGGTATTAGATACTACCATATATCAGATACTAGCAGGTATTAGATACTAGCAGGTATTAGATACTACCAGATATCAGATACTAGCAGGTATTAGATACTACCAGATATCAGATACTAGCAGGTATTAGATACTACCATATATCAGATACTAGCAGGTATTAGATACTACCATATATCAGATACTAGCAGGTATTAGATACTACCATATATCAGATACTAGCAGGTATTAGATACTAGCAGGTATTAGATACTACCAGATATCAGATACTAGCAGGTATTAGATACTACCAGATATCAGATACTAGCAGGTATTAGATACTACCATATATCAGATACTAGCAGGTATTAGATACTACCATATATCAGATACTAGCAGGTATTAGATACTAGCAGGTATTAGATACTACCAGATATCAGATACTAGCAGGTATTAGATACTACCATATATCAGATACTAGCAGGTATTAGATACTACCATATATCAGATACTAGCAGGTATTAGATACTAGCAGGTATTAGATACTACCAGATATCAGATACTAGCAGGTATTAGATACTGCCATATATCGGATACTAGCAGGTATTAGATACTAGCAGGTATTAGATACTACCAGATATCAGATACTAGCAGGTATTAGATACTACCAGATATCAGATACTAGCAGGTATTAGATACTAGCATATATCAGATACTAGCAGGTATTAGATACTACCATATATCAGATACTAGCAGGTATTACCAACATGTGTCTAATTCTAATGTTTCTGACAACTTTGTAACTTAACCAACAACTTAAAAGCAGACATATTGTTTTGCTATATTCTATATTACATATTATTTCAGACATTTGGACATACAGTATTATTATGTAATATTACTATTATTATTGTTTTTGGGGGAGAGGGTGGCCTGGTTCTAATGTCATGGGTTTTGGCACGGCAGACCCAGTTTTGAGTCCCTGACAAGGCACTCAGGTGAACCAATATGGACCCCTTAGTAAGGTCCTTAAAGGGGAAGTTCAGGGTTTTTGACATAGGGCCTCATTTACAAGTGAGCCAGAATGCTACTGATCACAGGAGACAGTTTTAACACATTTCATCCCGTTATTCTAGTTCCAGGAGGCTGCCGATGCTAATGCTAGTGTGAGTCAATAGGAATCTGCTAGCCTGTCATTAAAACCAATCTTATCCAATCCACAGAACATTCATAAATAAAGTTTAAAAAGTGTGAAAACCATTGTATAGTCTAGTTTAATGCTGTTTAAATGTTTAACGGTCATTTAAAGCGTACTACATTGTTATATAAACGCTGCCAGGCTGAAAACCAGCGGTGCTCTGCAGCCCTGACCCCTACCCCCTGTAGCTTCGTTTTCAGTGCAAGGGCCAAGGGGAAGGGGGAAGGGGTAGGGGTAAAAAAGAGAATTGGGATTGGGCCTATATTTTTTATCAGGGCAAGTCGTCATGATATCGGACTGACGTAATAATTACCTGTTATCGGCCCGATCATTATCATGCACCCCTAATTCCTCTACAAGGGTAGGGGCTCAGCCCCTAATCTTCCAGGCCCAGGAAACGCCCCTGTGAAGGAGGATTGGCTTTATTCCTTGCATGAACTAAACAGCAGGGATGTAACTACAGCATTCTTGTTAACTACAAGCTAACTAGTCATTATTTAGCTAACATTATCTGCGTGGAACAGCTTCTACTTACACGGTTTGTTTAGGGAAAATACTACAGCTGGGAAAAAATATTGATACACTGAAATATTGCAATATTTTCATATGCTGATATATCGATATTTAAAAACCTGTATCGATCTATATGACTAATGAAATTTTGCGAGATTTTGTCGTTCTGTTACGAAATCTCAAAGGTTTTTGTGAATCTAGTGAGATTTTCTTGGTAAAATACATCAATATCCCGTTTTTCAATATGAATTTGAAATCTGCATATGAAAATATCGCGATATTTCAGTGTATCAATATTTTCCCCCAGCCCTAGAAAATACCGTGTGAAGTTTTTTTCTGGCTCTGACTGGTTTGCCTGACGTACCGCTCGGCTCTGCTCTCATCTGTAATTCGCACGTACAGGTGCTAGCATGTGTGTCCTCATGGTGCGTTTAAAGACGGCTTGGAAAATATGGTTTTGGACAGTCAAAAAGTGCAGGGGACTAAAACGGCCTTTTGGAAAAGTGCATGGGGCACGTCCCCTGTGGGAGTCAGCATCAAAACAGGAACTTTTCTGCACCTGAAATCATCTTCCTCATCCTCCTGTTTCTTTCCTTCTTCACCCTTTCAGCCATCATCTTCCCTCCTCCCACACGTTTCTCCTCCAGCCCACATCGACTGCTTTCCCTTCGTCTCACCGGTCCACCCTCGGTGCCTCGTCCTCCTCCACCTCCTGTTTTTCCCTGCATCTGCATCCCGTCCCTCCCCACCGACTCCCCCTGCCCCCCTCATCTCTGTCCTCCTCCCCCTGCTCTCCTCCCACCTTTTCCTGCCAGAGCTTGACACCTACCCTCCGTAATAAGCTCTCTTCCACTCTCCCTCTTTCTCGCTCGCTCAGCATGACAACCTAATTAGGGCTTGGTGTCTGTCATTGTCTCAGGGCCTCTTATTAGCGCACACACACACACACACACACACACACACACACACACACACTCTGAGGCAAATCACCCCCTGTCCTAGCGGGGAGCCACCGACTGGATCTTATTATTTTACTAGAAGGTTGAATCTAAAATCTGGATGTGGCGGAGAAGCCGGAGAAACTGCATTTTCCCATGTTTTTATTGTCCCTGATGTGATTTGCTGTTACGGCCGCTCCTGTAGAACAAAAACAACGTTTCAGGATTCATTTTACCGACTGTGAGGTGGAACTGGATTTACAAGGTCGATGATGATGCTGATGTTTAAGATGAAGAAGCCTGGAAGAAATCGCCGACGACTTCAGTCAGTCTGCGGGTGTTTGTGTGTTTGGGGGGGGTGGAAACAGTCGATATAATGGATATTTCAGGAGTTTATGGAACTTTTGCAACCTGCCACAAGTCTGCACCTGCCAGACGAGGAAATATGATCAACATGTGAAAAGCTGACGAGATGTCCGTGCAGATTAGAGATCGACCGATACAGATTTCTCAGGGCTGATACCGATATTTTCTCATTAGCCTCAGCTGATGGCTGATACAACCTACCGATATTTGGGGCTGACACTACATTTGACTCCCAAATTATGATAAAAAGGGGTAAAAAAAAAAAAAAGGTAAAATAAAAATATTTACAACAATTTTAATATAAACAAATATTAATTAGAAACATATATATATATATATATATATATATATATATATATATGTATATATATATATAAATATATATATGTATGTATGTATAGTCCTCAAAATTATTCAAATTCCAATTAAAGAAAAGGAAAAAAATTCACAACTGTAAATAAAATAACAAGAAAATAATAATAAATAAAAATGTACAAAATTATAATTTAGTGAAATAAAATATTGCTTTCGAATTGTGGTTGAAAATAACTTAAAAAAAAAAAAAACTGGTGCTCAACAATATTTTACTTTGAGAGCCCCATCATGCTCATTTACTTGTTTTTATTTTTTTTACCTCCACCAAGGAGGTAATGTTTTTGGTAGCATTGGTTTGCCCGTCAGTCAGCAACTTTATGGAAAAACTACTGGACAGATTGACTTGACATTTTCACCAGCCCAAGGACAAACCCATTAAATTCTGGTGGTGATCCGGATCACCTTCTGGATCCAGGAATGTTTTGAAGGATTCTTTATCATTGTGAGATCGGCCAATTTGGGAAGGCTGTTGATGAGGCATGAGCGCCCCCTTGTGGCAGAAGTGTGCAGCAGCTGGACTGAACAAATGATGTCAGGATGCAGAAATGAAACTTATGAGCAGCAGAGTTGCTTGGCGGAGGTCCGCACTCTCTGAATGCTTTTCTAGTTTTTGTTGTTTTTAATTTTTCTATCAAACCACTATAAAAAATCAATGTCATGAATTTCATAGAATATTTATTATTACTTTTGTTAATTTCAACTTATTTCACTGACAGCTGATTTATGTCCTTCTTTAATTTGAGGGTATTAATCATTTTCAGGACGACTGCATATATATTAGTCATTCTCAAAATTATTCATTATTCATAACCTGAAATTAAAGAAGGGAAAAAAAATCATCTGAGTGAAATAAGCTGAAATTGACAAAAGTGATAATAAATAAAGTTCCTATGAAAATGATGACTTTGACTTTTAATTGTGGTTTGAAAGACACATTAAAAATAAACACACAAAAAATAAAACAAGTAAACAAGCATGATGGGGCTCGAAAGCTAAAATGTTGTTGAGTAACTCTGAGGAAATCTCTGCAATCATGTTTTCTCTAATGCTCACACCTGTTGACAGGTATGCTGCTCCACTGTTCATTGGAAAGTGCTCTAATGTGTCTGGGAAATACATTAAAAATGTAAAAAGTTGTTTCAGTAAAATATAAATTTGTGAATTTTTATTTATTTTTAGTTTCTTGTTATTTGAAGGATGACTTACAGTATATATATATATATATGTATATTTATATATATGTATATGTATAACCCCACTGGTGTTTTGACGCAAATTATCGCACAATTTCAGTCCGAAATTTGATTTCCAGGGTCCTGAGATTTGGAAACAGACACCAAAACAAGCAGCGATCTCCAGGTAATGTAGTTACTTTGGTTCATTTTTCTTCTCTAGCATGATGTCAGACAGTCGTTGAAACTATCCGAGCCCTTTAGTGTGGAAAAAAAGCAGGTTTTTAGGGCGAACTTAGACGCGGGGGCCAGTTGCCCCGTACTTATCATTAGCTGGGCTGCTAGGCTGCTGCCCGGATAATCTGGAACATCTTTCTCCATCACTCACATTTATGAAAGGACAAATGAAAACACACCCCAGGTTCAAAAAAAGAGAAATTCTCCTTTAACTTAGGAGGAATGAGGCAGAAGTTAAATAGATGAAATGAAAAAATTGAGAGAGAATGATAAACAGTAGCCGAATGGAAGGAAGAGAGAGATGAAAGTCACGGGGAAATGAAATGAGAGAGGGTGGAAAAGAAAGGTAAAAATCTATTTTCTCTGCAGGTATAAGGAGCTCAGCGGGGGGTGGGGCATGCAGTGACTGTCCAAGACCCTCCACTCTGGCATAACACATACACGCACACACACACCTCTGTTAGTACTTCTATCTTAGTGAGAACACTCACTGACATAATGCGTTCCCTAGCCCTTTACCCCAAACCTGACCACCACAACTGATTCTCAACCCCCACCCCAACCCCGAACCAAAACCTGACTGGAACCTAAACTCTAAAACCAAATCTTGAGCCTCAAAAATGGGTTTTTATCAAGCTCTCTTCGTGAGGACGGCCAAAATGTCCTCACTTTGTTGGTTAAACATGCAAAACAGTCCTCACAGTGTTACCTGCACAAGTACACACACACACACAGACACAGCTCTCAGTTTACCGTCTAGCTGTAATAAAGACTTTGGCTGAACCTCCATCTTGGATGTCTGGACTGTCTCTGACACAGAAGCAGGAAAAATATCAAAACTGGACGTAGACATGAACCGTCTTCCAGAGAGATGAAGAAAACGTGTGGAAAGTAGCGTCCTTCAGGGAAATATAATATTTAATTCGTGGAAAATGACACTTGGATTCTTGAATCAGGATAAAATCTCAGAGTCGGTCGTAAAACCACCAGCGAGTCAAGTTTAAAGAATCAACTTGAACTCGGCTAAAACCGTAATGATGCATGTGAAATTTATGATGATGAAAGTACAGAGAAACGAAGGTGGAAATGGGATCATCACTGGAAGGTTCGGCTGAAACTAATCAAGTGTTTCCACTTCTTTATATCCAAATTCAAACTTTTTTAATGAATGCTTTTATTAACTAACACCATATATGAGACACACGGCGAGTCAGTCCGGTTCCATCCGCTGGAGACTCATGTCCAACTGGTTTTGGTGTAATTCCTCAGAGATGTGGTATTTTCTTGTTCTCAGGACTGAAGCTGTGCAAACACTTTATATGCTTGTAAAATTCTATGTGAGATGAAGAGAAGGACTGAGGTGAGGTGTCCATCTCACACTGGTTTAATTGGTCTGCTAAGGCTGGAGTTTGACACTCTGAGGGCATTTTGTTTCCTTGTAACAATCTACTGGTTCCCTCAGAGGTTAGATTCTGGAAATGCAGCAATATTTCCTTATTAAACCAAATCAGAACTTAAAGGGGAACTTCGGTTATTTTCATTCTGGATCTATTTTCTTGCATGAAATATGTTCATTTACCTACCCAGACAGTTTTGGTGCAACTTGAATTCCTTCAGGAGATATTTAGATCCACTCCAGATCAGCGTATTTCCAATATAATGGAAGTGATGGGGCAACTGCGCGCAGCCTCTAAATAAGGCATTATCTGCCACAAACTCCTTCATTTTACCAATGTTTTGTTACAAAACACTACCCGGACCGGAAATAACAGAAAGCAAATGATAAAAATTCACAAAATGATGATTTAGTGAAGCAAAATACACAGTAGTCAGCATTTAAAACTTAAAATGACTAGCGACTAACCCCCTAGGTCGATACTATTAATGGAAAATGCCATTGACATGCTAACGGAATTAGCATCTACGTCGTAACTTTAAAGATAACATACAAAATAGCAAGTATCAAATCACCTCGATCGTGTAACATCAACTGCATTTATTTACGTGTTTCCTACGCTCTGTTTAAACTGAATTTTTAGAAACTACTTGTACCAGCCCCCACTTGCTCAGTCTTCTTCCGGCTCTGCACCAGCTTTAGTGTCCAGCTCACTAGCTCCCCCCTAGTGGAGCGGCTGAGCCACTGCACTTAACCGGAGGCAGTAAATGTTTATTTTATAAAAAGAAAAGAAAAATCAATCTT
>JALJCO010001500.1:7500-12237 GCA_023101725.1 Atherinomorus stipes | reverse complement strand
AAGCCGTGTACAGACGCATTACAGTCCGGGATGTGTTCATGCAGCCAAGTCTCGGTGAAACACAATGATACTGCATTCTCTGTACTCTTTCTGAGACCTTGTTAGCACTTCGAGCTCGTCCATCTTGTTAGCTAGCGATCTCACGTTACCCATCACAACAGTTGGAAGAAACGGTTTAAATCTCCACCGTTTTTCTCTCTGCCTTACCCCTGCCCTGCATCCTCTTGTCTTTCTCCTTAACTCCACTGGGATTTGACGTGTTATTTCGCTGAAAATCTTGATTTGGGAGAGTTTTAACAGTTGATCACGGTGGTAAACAATTTTTCCGTTGCTATGGATACACATCATAACAAGCAGTGAAAAAAGCCAATATACGAGGAAAAATCTCCCGAATTGCACACCGTTGAAACCAGCATAAAAAATCCTCCAAGAAAAACCTAATCTGACGAATAATGTCGATAAAAAAAGACAACTATATTAGAAAAAAACACAAAAGTTAAGGGAGAGCTTTCACAAATTGCAGCTACCTAGCAGCGCATTCCAGAATTTTTTTAAATAATAGAGACGTCATCAAAGCCGCCGCAGTTAAAATGTCTGTAAATAAGGACAAATCACCACGAAAAAGCCGTTTCGAGCTCAAGTGGTGGTGTCCGACTAATGTTTCTTAACAAAGCATTGGTGAAATGAAGGAGTGAATATTAAACGTATTTGATATTTGATCAATGTAACTACCCCACACACACACACACTAAAAGCAATTTAGATTTATAACACAATATAATATAATATAATATAATATAATATAATATAATATAATATAATATAATATCATGTTATATTATATCATATTATATTATATTAATATTTTAAAAATCTTAGATTTTAATGTCCACAATCTGTTGGTTATTTCAGTCCACCAGCTGCTGTTTTTGTTGATGTAACTGTCCTCTATCTTCTTACCTGAGGATGTTGAATGTTGAGGATATTATAAACATGTTTGCAGCTTAGGTGGTGCAGCAGATTGTTGGTGTTGCCTTCTCTGGCAACATTATCATCTCAGACTTAACATTATCATCAAAGACTAACAGAAAGTGAAATGTATGCCGGTCTGCTTAGTTTAATGAAACTGTGTTTATGGTAACGTGAAATGCTGTTTATGGTAAAAAAGGGATGATTCTGAATCTGAAACCCTGAACATGGTGATTCAGCCTTCCTGTGGGCATTGTTTATGGGTTGTGTTGAGTTTCGATCCTCTGAGTTGTTTCATGTCAGTCTGGCCCTGTGCTTCTTCTTCCATCCTCCTCTGGAGTCTCATCACACCCATGCCATGACCTCCTAATAATTTTATAAAAGTTTTAAAGCACTTGCTTTAGTCACTAAAAGGGTTAAAGCTCTGGAAATCAGAGGGTGCACCTGAGAATCGACTCATTCTGCATGAACACTAACCTGCCCTGCAGCGAGAGGCCAAGGTAAACTTCCCCTGCTGTCCACTGACAGATGTTTAACTGTTCCTCATCTCACAACTTGGCTTAATAACTCTCTACATCAACAGTCTGCAGCTTCAGGTATCAGCCTCTCACAGCGGGCTCCAGAAAGAAAACCACTCTTTCATTGTTGATTGGATCAAGTTTGATTCCTCAGTATGTAAAGTTCACGGAGAAGCATGATTATCTATCGAATATTCTGTCAATTATCCCATCAAGTAATGAAAATAGTAACTATTAGGGATGGGCGATATTTTATCGTGTGCGATATATCGTCAAAGAAATTCCCCACAATAACAATTTGAATTTATTGTTTTTATCGTGAGATGACAATTTACCAGGTTGTGTTTTACTTTGGTTTTTTTAATAAACAAAGTTAGTTTTGCTGTTTGCATCGTTTGAATAAATGTGGCATTTGGTCTCTCATATTTCAGATTTGTTTGTTCACTACAGTTTTGCAATACAGGTGTACGAGGCCGGATACAGGCATGGGCAAGGAGGGGCAATGCCCCCCTAAATGCCATGACTGCCCCCCCAAACATGATGGCATGCAAAAATCCCAAATTGAAAAATTATTTCAAGGGAAATGGTCAGCGCGCATTCTTTCTCTCTCTCTCTCTCTCTCTCTCTCTCTGGTTGGGTTTCCATTACACCTGGAATTGCGCAAAACCTAAATATCGCAATTAAAAACCGCTAATGGAAACACCTACATTAAAAAAAAAACTCAAATATCGCAAAAAAGTTTTTACGCTTCCATGAGGCGTAAATCCAGACGTTTCGATTAGTTTTTGTCGTAATTGCTCGCCATCAGGAGTGACGTAGGGGGGTTAAAATCCAGTTATTCCTCCTTAATTATGATGAATATGATCATTTACAAGCATTAACTGTGGAATCGGAGTGATGGGGAAGTTTAATGAGTCACATATATGAAAAATCCCCAAATCGCCGTAACTCAGCAAGCTGGGTTCATTTAGATATTTTACAGATGGCTGAAGTTCTTCATGTATTTCCGACTGGACACGAGCTGTTTATGTCATTTCCACACATTTGTAACCTCACAACTCTGTTATCTCGTTCATGTTAATTATATGTGACCAGGATTTAATAAAACGTGACCACGGATTACATCGTATGACTGCGCCTTCGTATCACATCGGTCAGGAACTGGTGCCGGATAAAAGTGCCCAGACATCCAGTCGCCACGAGTGTTTTTCCTGCTGATGTGATCAGAGGCTCCGTACATACAGACTTTACCTCTGAAGTTTTCATCTCCTGATGAGGAGCAGCAGCAGCTCTAAGCACGTTTATATCTCCATCCTCCTCAAAGTGGAGTCTCGCGGGACGGGATTTTACGAGAATTACGGCTTATACCATTCAATGGAAACACCTGCATACTTCTTTGAAACTTAAGAAATATCGCTTTTATTTTTGGAGAAGTGTAATGGGAACCCAGCTCCTCTCTCTAAGTAGCTACTGATTGGTAGATAGAAAGGAAGGGTGTGTCCAGTCCGGGCCAGTCGCCTCACTTTCCTCTGTTCTGCTAAAGCTAGCACAGCGAAGCTGCCAGTAGCAGTGCTGCGGCATTAGCAGCAGCAGCGAGCGAATCATTGCTGCTCCTCGACTCCCCACAAATTCTAACCATTCTAATCATGCGCGAGCTCTTTCTCCACTTTGTCTCGTGCTTTCCCCCTTCCACTGCACGATGCTGCATGTGCGAAAAATTAAGTTACTCTGGCTCAAAAGAAGGCTATAACAACAGGCATAAATAAGGACGCATTTGTTAGGACTTTAACACAGAAAAGCAGACAACTGATATTATAATGACTGATATGAGCCATGCTGTGTAAAGAGCTAAAGAAATAAAAACGACAAAAAATACACAAAAAGATAGCAATAAAACAGGACAGATCGATAGACAGGTTTAAAAGTAAAAAATACAAAAAAAATTATTATTAAAAAAAAAAAAGATAAATGTAGCCTCAACAGGACACAACAGACCTAGGTCTGTTAGGACTTTTGCAAGCAGACGGCTGATGGTATAATGATATGAGCCATACTGTGTAAAGAACTAAAGAAATAAAAATGACAAATAGATAGACACACAGACAGACACATTTGAAATGTAAATAAAAAAAATACACACACACGCAAAAAGATAAATGCAGCCTCAACAGACACAAGCCAGTGTCCTTTTTGTGCTGGTCCCAAGCCCGGGAAAATGCAGAGGTTCGTGTCAGGAAGAGCAAATGACATAAAACCTACAAGACAAATCAAATGGATCAAAGAAAGAGAGAGATATGGGTAGATGTACTGATATGATGATAGCATAGTTAGTATAGTTTTCTATGCATTTTAGGGGTTCGGGGGGATTTGACACCCCCCAAATTTTCCGGCTTGCCCCTCTGATATTCTGCCTGCACCCCCTAGTGGGGCTGTCTAAATCCGGGCCTGCAGGTGTACTACTTGAACTTAATTGATATAGTGGCTTCTAGTATTTTGTAGGGCTTTCAAGACAGAATTTAGTGACAGATTTATAATACAAAATATTTTGCTGATAGTTTTTATCGCCACTTATCGTTACCGTGATAAATAAGAGAAATTATCGTGATACATTTTTTAGTCCATATCGCCCATCCCTAGTAACTATTCAAAAAGCGAGTAATCGCAGGTCTCTTAACACAAACAGCCATAAAAATTAAAAAAATGTTTCTCATCAACTCAACATAGAGAGGCTTAAAGGGGAACTTCGTTTTTTTTTTAATCTGACCTATTTTCTAGCATGAAATACGTTCATTTACTCACCCACATAGTTTTGGTGCAACTTGAATTCCTTCGGGAGATATTTAGATCCACTCGAGATCAGCGTATGTGCGATATAATGGCAGTGATGGGGCAACCATCACTATGATGCGACGCCATAACAAGCAAATGTCTGTAAATAAGGACAAATCACCACGAAAAAGCCATATTTCATGCAAGAAAATAGGTCCAGATTAAAAAAAAAACGAAGTTCCCTTAACATTGTTGCGATGGGCAGAAGAAGATCAACACCAGCTGCTTCTTTTAAAAAGATAAAGGACAGAAGTTGTATAGTTTAGGGCTTGGACGACGCAACGGCATAATCGATTACATCGATGCAAAAACTACACGTGCAGATGCGTCTTCAGACCAATCAACATGTATAAATTGCTGTCAGCCAATAAATGGGAGATAATCGATATTTGAATCGAATTGAAAAAAGATTAATCATTAG
>JALJCO010001500.1:0-2500 GCA_023101725.1 Atherinomorus stipes | reverse complement strand
GTTGTTCCGCGCTCTGACCTTACCCTGACTCCTTCTCCCTGACTGCACGGACCGACCAGCGTCGGAAACGGTCGGCTTCTTCCGCTCCGCTAAGGGACGAGAGAGAGAGAAGTCATCTGGAGGCAGCCAAGAATTATTTCTACTGGAGATTGCCGATGGCAGGGCGTCAGCTATGTAAGCCCCGCCCCTTCAGTTCCAACTACAAACATATGAACGCAGCATGACTCAACAATTTTTGTTGGTGTTCGTTGCTGAGTCATGCTGTCAGGACTTATGGTTTAGGGAAATTACATTTAAATTGAATTAAAGGAAATGACTCGTGGAGGAGTTTTTGATGGCCCTGTCTGTGCCTGAATTAAACAGCTTTTGATACACTGTTCTGACTGTTTTTGGTCATTATATTTCATTTACATACATAGGTACAGTATATATATCTAATTACACTGTTTTGCTTCTACAGACATGTTCTGTGATGTTTTCAGTCCTTTTAAAAAAACTTTTTTATTTACATTATTTCCTCCCAGTAGCCATAACCCAAAAATGTTATGTCCAATTTTTATTATTATTATTATTAATAATAATAATAACAGTAACAAAAATAGTCATAATGATAGTAATAATAATAATTATCATCATCACCATTAGTAGTAATACTAGTAACAGTTGCAGTAGTAGGAGTAGTCGTAACGGTGGTGGTGAGTGGAGACAAGTAGTGTTGTTATTATTATTATTATTATTATTAGTTTGACCGAATGAAATATTTTTCACTTAATCCATTTAATTTTTTTTTCATCTTTTCTATTAAAGATTTATGAAATAATATAAATCTCCATAACACATACAGTATGTTCTATATGAAATATATACAGCTGTATTATTTTTTTCCCTGTTTATCACTGATGAAATCTTGGTTTAACATACTGTATGTGTATATATATATTAAAGTAACACTATGTCACTTTCAGATGTTAAGAATATGTATTTTTGACTCATTTTGATGCCATACTGATATGCATTATGCACATTCTTGGAGCCGTTGTTGCACAGCAGTATCCTGAGGCTGAGGAAGCACATTTCACAATGTTTTATTCCAGGCTGCTGTGTCACATTACAGCAGCATTTTACTTTAAAAGGTACAGTATGTAAGAATTACTGACATCTAGTGGTAAATGTGGGTATTTGAAAGAAAATAGGTTTTCTTTTTCAAATGGCTTCATATTCCAAGCACTGCTGTGAACGTATGGTGTCCGTTAGTGGCCAAAATTTTCCCAGAGATAAAGAGTTTACATCTGAAAGTAGATCCAGTGGTCTCAGGTGTAGCTATGACTGTACTATGAGTAATTATTTTTATGTCTTTTCAGGCATTACGTATCCCAATCAGTGCTCCAACTCCCATTGAACAAAGCTGCTCCTGCAGTTTTAAAGTTCAGAGGGTTCTCACTTCACACACATTGTTTTGTCCATTCAGGGACACCGTAGTAAAAATGGTGGAACAAATATGGCAGCCTCCATATGTGCACCCCCCAACAAGTAGATATAAATTACTTACTCTAAGATAATAAACACATAATAGTTATTCAAGTACTGTGATTACACATTAATAGAAACATAGTTTTGAATTATATATCACATTTTTCTGCCATTGACCTTTGATTTTTTTACACACTGTACCTTAAAGCTCTGTGTCACATAATGCTAGGAGAAAACTCGATGAAACTCTTTCTGCCTATTTTGGATTATGGTGACATTTTTTTACAGGAATGCATCCAAAACAATTAGATTGCGTGGATCATTCTGCTCTGAGGTTCATACTAACACAAACCATTTTACTCAACACTGTAAACTGGATGGAATGGTTGGATGAGCCCCTCTTCATGTAAGAAGACAAAAACACTGGCTGGACTTTTATGCATAAGCAGTCATTGGAAAGCTTCCTGTGTACACCACAGTTCCCTGAAAAGTGACTAATAAATCAGAATATAATGTCCAGTCTGATACATAAAATCTGTTTGACATTACCCCAAAATCAGAATTTGGCCCGACCGCTTTAATTCATAGTGCTCCAGCTGTTTGGGTTAAAATGCAGGATTTATTCCAATCTCTGTTTAAAGGTACAGTATGTAAAAAATCAAAGGTCAATGGCAGAAAAATGTGATATATACAGGGCCTGAAATTCACTGCGGGATAACGGGAATCGCGCATAATACTATCAATTCCCGCAAACTTCGCTCTTATAATGCGGGAAATTCCCGCTTGCAACTGCAGCGACGTAATGTGCAGTGAATGTTTGCATCGGAGCCATAAAATGACGTAGAATAAAGGGCTCGACACGCTTGAGGCGACTTCGCTCCCTCTCCATTCATTCAGACGGAGTGACGTCGCCTCCCGCGTCGGCTCTTTAATTAAGCGCGCGCTCTCTTTCTATCTCTCTCTCTCTCTTAACTGTCAGATGTCGCAGCTTCCTTCTTGTTTATAAACCAGCCATTGTTGACGATGTGCT
>JALJCO010001492.1:0-101144 GCA_023101725.1 Atherinomorus stipes | reverse complement strand
AATCACAAGAGCTGTAAATGCTGTGTCTGTTGGTTGCACTGTTACAGACGTAAAAATAAAACTTATTTGATCCGAAAATGGTATTGGCGTCTAACAAAAGCAACACAATCCTTGAAAACTAGCCTACTGATGGAGGCCAAAAGGTGCAATATATGATGGAAATGTTTAATATGAGTTTCCATCAACCAAAACAGTGCAGGTACTCTTGCAGCATTCTGCAAAATCTCCTTTTAATACATACAAACCATTTAAGAATGAATTTGTTTGTACGAATGCTTCTTGCATGAGGCCCATTTTCTTGTTGGAAGGTGAACCTTCGGCCCTGTCTGAGGTTCTGAGCACTCTGGAAGAGGTTTTCTTCCAGGATCTCTCTGTACTTGTCCGCATTCATCTTTCCTTCAATTGCAACCAGTCGTCCTGTCCCTGCAGCTGAAAAACACCCCCATAGCATGATGCTGCCACCATGTTTCACTGTTGGGATGGTATTGGGCAGGTCATGAGCAGTGTCTGGTTTTCTCCACACAAACCGCTTAGAATTAACTCCAAAAAGTTCAATCTTGGTCTCAGACCAGAGAATCTTATTTCTCACAGTCTGGGAGTCCTTCATGTCCTCAATAAAGCCCCGACTGATGGAGGGCTGCAGTGATAGTGGACTTTGTGGAACTTTCTCCCATCTCCCATACTGCATCTCCAGAGCTCAGCCACAGTGATCTTTGGGTTCTTCTTTACCTCTCTCACTAAGGCTCTTCTCCCACGATTACTCAGTTTGGCTGGAGGGCCAGGTCTAGGTCAGAGAAATATTGTTTTTCACAGTCCTTGTACTGGTATATTTCCCATCCACTTACAGTTCCACACTTTCCTACAACACTGTAACCAGTGAATGTCTCATGTCAGGACTAAAGAAAACTATATGGTGAGGGTTCAAATGAATGCACATGGTTACATACAGTGCAGCATATTTGGTTATTTAGTTATAGGCATGTTTTTGACTCATACATTTTACCGATCATGACTTCATGTGATTTTTGATGTGTCACATGAAAACAGAAAAACTTTTATTGCTACATTTCACAAGCTACAGTAATTAGATTGTTACTCTGCTGCTTTGGAGATATGGACATACGTATACTATACATTCTCGGCCGTGACTTGAGACCTGACATTTACATTAATTTGACTTAAATTAACTTAATTAAGTTAAGCTTAAACATCTACTTTACGTTTATGGTGTAACTAGAGAGTAGACGCTTTGTTTTGTTGGGTTTGTCAACTATGACTTTGATACTATTCCAGCCAATCATCCTGAAAACATGTGCATGTGAGGACATGTTGGAAAGCTTTTTTTCATTTCTTGAGTATTTTTTCTGCCACTCTATCGTTTGTGGTGCATGCCGCAGAAGAAAAACCCACAAGTGGCACCACTAGCAACCAGCTGCAATTTTCCTGGGAAACACAGTAGCAGTGGCACACGGTTGAAAAAGCAGATGGGGGAATAGGCTTTTCTGGGGGAAGCAACTGCATCCTGGACAGAAAGTTAATGAGACCCGCACAGCTATATCAGTGTGTGGCTAAAAAAAGAAATAAGTGGAAGCGGTTGCTGCATCTTATGTGACAGACCCTTGATTCTCCTGTTCACCAAGCGAGCAGCAGACCTGATCATTATTTTATTATTGTTTGTTCATTACAGTGCTAATGCATGTCAGAGCGCCTTTTTGCACTCAGAACTGAGAGGATGGACTGTGACTCATTAGCATATTCATAAAACCCCACTTATCAAACAAGGGAAGAATTTGAAATTGAAGCCCCATACATCAACAACTTCAAATGATACAGTTTTCTGCAAAGTAAATAGGTTTTTAAGGAATCAGGATTTGCTTAAAGGGAGCTATTTCAAACATTCAAAAACACTCATTTACACAGTCTTTCAACAAAACTATAATTAACATCATACTGGATCTGGAATGCAACACAATAAGAATACTATACAATACCCATAAAATGTTGCTGTAACTTTCATCCATGGCTTACAAAGAAAGGTGGAGAGAAACAAAAAAAGAATAGCATTGAGACTCACAATGAGGATTCAGAGACAAAGAGACCTGCAGCAATGGAAGCAGCATGTGATACGTTATGCTACCTCAAAGGGAAGAGATTAAATAACAGAGCAGAGCTGATGGTTCTTTATTGGCTTATTATTGATGTGAATTAATGCACATTTTTGAAGAATGTGTCTCTTTCCAACACCATTATATTGTGAGTAGTTCATGGTAAATGCTAATGTATTTTACAGGACTTTAAATCTTACACTCTGAAAGAACAAACATATTATTGCCTGAAGAAAAGAAAAAAAAAAGATTTCTTTCCTCTGTGACAAGCAATGAAGCATTTTTAATAAGCAGGAACAATCATAGATGAGCATTTGTAGTGTGTTTTTCCCCCCTCAGATGCAAAACTAGTTACAATAAGAAAATGAATAAAAATCTAATATCTAGAATCAGGTTAGACAGCAGGCCAGACCTTCATATTCTATAAACTAATTAAAGTTGAGAGCGCTGTTTGTGTACAGTTGTGGGATTTTGTATACACCACATAAGTGCAGTCTGAAATAGCTAAATAATTGAGTCCTAAAGGGTAAAAATATTAAAAAATCGGATACTTTTCAATTCTGAAGTCTTCTAAAGTTTCTGTTTGAAAGATTTTATGGATTAAGGATGTGTTTCCATGTTGGTCCACCTTTGTTTGTTTGTTTGTTTTTTTTTTTAACAAATCTTTTTTCCACTTTATGTGTTCATAAAGCTCCCCTTGGCAAAGCAAATCTATTCAACACAATAAAGTAACCAGATTATCATTCTGCTTGCTACGATGCTGGACAGGAAAATTCAGAAAAAAAAAAAAAAAAAAAAGAATAAGCACCTCCCCATAAAATCCAGAAATGCAAGTATGGACCAGCTCCAAGTTGTCCATCAGAACCATTGATATCTGGTGATCTCCTTGTTTAGGTTTTTTGTAGGGATGCACGATGTTGGAATTTTGGCTGTTATCCAATATGCTGATATTTTAAAACTCATGTGGTCAATAACCAATATCGATACCGATATAAAAAGCTTAAAAAATAAGCAGTCAATGCAAATAGCAGTTTTGTTTTCAGTTTTGAAAAATAGTGGTGGGAAAAAATATCAATACACTAAAAAATGTCGCAATATTTTCATATGCCCATATCAAATTGATATTTAAAAATGCAGTATTGATCTATTTTACTACAAATTCTTGCGAGATTTCATCGTTATGTTTACAACTCTTGTGATATTTGGTAAATTCTCGCTGGATTTCGTTAGTGAAATAGATCAATACTGCATTTTTAATTGTCAATATGATATCAGCATATGAAAATATTGCAAAATTTTCATGAGTTTTTGTGAGATTTCATAACAGAGCAATGAAATATTGCGAGATTTCATTAGTAACATTGATCGAGACCGTGTTTTTAAATGTCAATATGATATCAGCATATGAAAATATCGCAAAATTTCTGTGAATTCTCGCAAGATTTCATAGCAGAACAATGACATATCACGAGATTTCATTAGTAAAATAGATCAATACCAATGTCTTTAAATGTCAATATGATATCAGCATATGAAAATATTGCGAAATTTTTGTAAATTCTTGCAAGATTTTGTAACAGAACATTGAAATATTGTGAGATTTTTGTTAGTAAAATACTGGGTTTTAAAATGTCAATATGATATCAGCATATGAAAATATTGCAATATTTTATTGAATCGATATTTTTTTCCACCCCAAGTCTTTAGAAGTTTTTAAAGTCTGTAAAAAAGAAGTCTTTGAAGAAGTTTTTTTTTTCTTAGACTTTAGAAACAGCGGGCTGATCGGTCAAATATCGGTTAAATATCAGTGGGGTGGCCGATGTCCGATATTCAGTTTTAAGGCCGATATAGGCCTATACTGATAGGGGGCTGATTATATCGTGCAGCCCCAGCTTTTTGTCCAGCAGCTTAGCAGCTAGTTGACATTCAGGACAGAATTTGACCCTTTTTTATTACCCTTTTAACCTTATTTAAGCTCTGTGAAGACTTACCAATGCTTTCCTAATTTACACAAACACTGATACAACTTCTTGAACGTGAGCTTTTGACATCTGGCACTTGGGGTTTAAGGATCTAACCGATGATCTTCTGACATGAAGGTAAATCGGGATAATTATTTGGAGTTTATGGTGGGCTCTTTTAGCTCAGCTAGTCACTGCCTTCCCTTCCTGCAGGGGCTCCGGTCAACATAAGATCAGGTGAGCTGTTAGGTTGTCAAAAGTGGTTTTGAATATGTGAACAAAATGGCCCTGACATTTCATGTTAACTGACCCACAGGGCAGACCACCATCCACAGACTGGATAAAAAGCTGCAGGAGGGACTTGTCCTGAAAAAAAATACACACATTTTTTGAAAAAGCAAACGAAAAAAAAAAAAAAAAAAGCATTTCAAATGATCGGAATATTACCAATAATCAGGGAGTTCAACTTTCTTCTTAACAGTTCTGTGCTATAAATAATTTTCTAATGCATTTTTATGAGCTATGTTAATTTTGTATTTTGCCACTTTAATCCATATTTAACAGATATACAGTAATCCAGTGACACTCATTCACAAAAGATCTACATTTCATTGTATAAACTCACCCTAGAACCAAAATGGCTGAGTTTGAAAGATATCAGGGCAACGGAAACCATCACACTTGTGACCATTGTTAGAACAAGGAGAAAACATAAAATAACTCATGTACCCAAAATTGGAATTGAAAGAACAGAAGTGTGCGCTGCAGAGTGGAGCGGAGAGATTTGTGTGATCAAACGGGGGTCTAAATATAGGATGCTGCAGCATGATTTCTTCTGCTTGAGCAGGGATTCACCCAACCTCTGAGGAGAGGAGAGGAAAGGAAAGGAAAGGAAAGGAAAGGAAAGGAAAGGAAAGGAAAGGAAAGGAAAGGAAAGGAAAGGAAAGGAAAGGAAAGGAAAGGAAAGGAAAGGAAAGGAAAGGAAAGGAAAGGAAAGAAAGGAAAGGAAAAATGATGTATCTGTTACAGAAAAATGCCTTGGTGCTTTCAGTGTTGCATCAAATGTGTGTGTGTTTGTGAGAAAACATGTAAGCTCAGTCACATGGTTCTGCATCCATTCACATCCACCACATCGGAGGGTAAATGCACAGTAATCTCTCTGGATCATAAATGCTGCCCATCGTCACACTGCAGTGTGTGTTTAACTAATCTGTATCTTCAGCATGTCTGTCAACGGTAAATCTCCTGCTGTTTTCATCAGATTTCATTCAGATTTCTGGTAACACAAGACAATTTTATGATATCTGACACAATTACTCTATAAGTCAAAATATTGACCCTGTCTCTACAAGACAGCCCACTGCAGTTAAAAAGAGTCTTTGTTGTTTGATATATTCACTATTTTGACAATGCAATTTCAATATTTTGTCCTTGATATGTCCTCATTCTGATATTAAAAGGGAAAAAAAGCATAAAAGATTTCAGATAACTGGCTGTTTCTGCTCTGGCTTGTTCTATACAGTATCTGCCATCTTTTTTTCTGATGCAAATGGACTTGATGCAGCTGGCTGAGGCATATTCCTTGCTGCCTCACTCATTTCTCATATGTTCCAACAGTGGGCCGCACAATTAGATTTTTTGATAATTTCAAATTACATGCTAGCACATGATGTGTTAATTTGCCACAACTCAACAAGGGTAGTAATCTATTAGTTCAAAATACAAAATGCATTTGAATTACATTAAGACTTGCTGAGTGGGACATAATTACTAGAAGGAGCTGTTGACAATCTATTTATTGCAGATATATTGATTTTTATCACGTCATTGTCACATTTATTACCCCACTGTATGCGAAATTAGTATCTTTTAAATTCAAGTATGGAAAAAATTAACATTTAAGAAGACAGAGTTTAATTAGCTAAAATTTTCTAAGTTAGCTGTGATCCATTTATGAGGAAAACATCCTCAGGCCTCCAGGTAGAAGAAGTCTACCATTAATTTCTAAAACAGAGAAAGTCTGATAGCGACACCATGTGGACCATTGTGGTCCTCCGTTGTACCAAAAACCATCAACAGGTGGCAGTGTAGGTAAACAAAATCCTCTCTTACCAGGAATTTCCTTTCTTGACTCAAGTCTTTTTCTTTCCCTGCCGGGGCGTCTTTCTTTCTCTTCCGGTTGTCGTCTGTTCGTGTGGCAGGTATATATTTATCTCACCATGGTGGATTTATTAAAATCTGCATTCATCTGCTTGTGTTTCACATATTTGTACACAAGCAGACGCGGACTTTGATAAAGCCCTTGATAAATGATACATCTACTGCAGTATGGTTTACATCTGACCATCAATAAAAGTTAAAAAAGACACTGGAAAAGTGCTAATGTCTGCAGCTAACAACCTCACAACCCGGCTAGCTCACTTATTTGTTTCCCTCACAATCTATTGTTTGTTTCTGTTTACAACTGGAATATCGTCAATTGTTATACAGTAACAGAAAATGCAATTTAAATGATTATTTTTCAACGTTTATCTGCTCAAGCGGAACCAACGCTTGATGGTATGGAAGTTCTGTTTTCAGACTGTATTTGTTTCAACCAATTGCGTCCATTTTTTAGATTCACAAGCGTCGAAATGGCCAAGTCTAAGAACCACACAACTCACAACCAGTGTAAGTACGCGATTAACGAGTGCCAGTTCATGTCTAAATGGGTTACCTTTATTATAACTTCTCATCGTTTCTGCCAACAGCCCGTAAAGCCCACAGGAATGGCATCAAGAAGCCCAGATCCCAACGCTATGAGTCCTTAAAAGGGGTATGCTCATTTACTGTGATGCTATTACTCAGCTTTCTGATTCAAATATACTCAGAGGAAACATGCATCTCTTGTGCACATGTGAATTCTAACTTGCTATATTCGCACACGGGATAGACTGAACTTGCAGTTTATTCTTGCATTTTGCTACACATTTGTGTCCTCTATCTTCTACAAGTTATGGTTGATTTACACAGATTTGTTTCTGTTGGCTTAATGTTAGATAACAGTCATATCTGTAGACGTGCAATAGGAATGTCGTCCAAAATCCACCATACTGTTTTAAACCAGGATCAAAGATTTCCCTACTAGTATGGTGGTGATTGTTTGTCAAAGTCAGCCAAGAACCACGCAGCACGTATGAGGCTAAGGTGAAGGAGAAACTGGAGTGATGCTCTTTGTTTTGAAGATAACTGGGTAGAAGTGAGATTTCAGGGGGTTTTAGATATTGCAGTGGCGTAAGGGGAGATGATGTGATCATAAGTCATTACTTGGACACTTATCTATAACGTAAATAGAATACGTGTGGACTATCATAAATGCAGCATATTTCGAGCTCATAATCAAAATATTGTCTTATCTAGAGGATGAATTGTTGGGAACTTTCTATGCATATAAACATGCCCCCTGATTCTAGGTTTGTCTTTATGTTCAGGTATTTGATGAAACACTGTAGCTCAGGGAGGGGAGGATCCTTTTCAGGGATGAAACCAGCATGCAGACTTTTTTTTTTTTTTGTATATGATGATGCTCCTCAACAAATGCATTTTTTTTGCATCCAGAACTTCATGAATGAATTTGTCAGTGCGGATATTGACATGTCTCTAACAGAAAAAAAAGCAAGCGTAATTGTACTAGTTTGACCAAAATGTTTATGAAATGAACTCAAATGCTTCACAGATGCCCATACATGTTTCAGAGGTCCATCTTTTGCATTTAAAAATAAATAAATAAAACCAATTAAAAAGTGACCTGTCAGCACACCTAGAAAGAAAACTGAGCAGAAGCGTAGCAGAGAATAAGTTGTTGAAGAGACATACAAAAGTGAGTGTGAGACTGAAACTGAACATGCATCATCCTCTCAAACTGTTGAGGTAATTGGCAACAAATATTATGGAAATAGTTTAGATTCAGTAAAAATGTAGAGATAAATTTGATAATGTAGACTATGTTGGTGAATGCTGCTGTGGGGAATTGCTAAATTACCTGAAAAGGCATCGATCCAACATTTATGCAGAAAGCAGGACGGTTCAGGATGATGCAACCTGGTGCACTAGTTCTTTATCAAGCCTTTTTTCCGACTGTAGTTTGAAACAGACGTACCTGTTTACGCATGTAACGGCAGCAAAAATGGGCCTTGAGATTGATTTCTTGCTCTCACAGAGGCAAGTTTTTAGGAGGTCTGTTTGGCTGTCCTGTACAGAGACATACATACAGATGGCTGGCAAAGAACTGGTGTTAAAAAACTTGTTCCTGAAGAGGTGAATGCTATCAGCATGCTAGAATTGTACAGATCGACTTTTAACAGAATGTTGTTTCAATAGGAACAGATGATGTGGTGAAGCATGCGATTGAGTTTCCTCATTTTCATCGAACTCAATTGTCAATTGTGGTTTTTTTATGTAAACAAAATGTGATTAGTAAGCTATAAGCACTTCATCCTGAATGATCAAAAGGCTTGGTAACCAGTCTCAGTTTTGGAGAGTTGTCAGTGTAATGTTATTTAAAGTCATAAGAAAAGGGTAAAGAAAAATTTGCACGTGCTGTCAATTGTATGTGTTTTTTGTTTGTTCTCTTTAAAATTGATCAGACTTGTAAAAAAAAAAAAGTGAAATGTAGTTTTTAGCAACATTGCAGATTTGTTCCCCCAAATTTTAAACTGAACATGCCTCCTTGAGCTGATCTAATTTCCAATTTGCTTCCAGTTAGAAACCATTTAAAAACCATTAAAGATTTCATCACTTCATTTCTCTCTTTGGTCTGGTTTTATGATGACAGTGGCCCCCACCCCTTCTACCACAAAGAACTCAAGCATGTTTCCTTAGATGTCCTATTTATCTAGTTCAATACAGTTTTCGTTTTATGTAAACATCTCGAAACCTGAGCTGCTTAGCTTCTCTGTAGGCTGGCTGGCCTCTGGTTTAAATGTTATCACCACTTAAGCTTTTGTATCACCATATTATTTTTATGGTTTACTTTTCAGGAGATGGAAGATTGCAATTGAACCTTCTTACAAACACTATTTTTTCCTCCTCTGTGTTACAGGTGGACCCCAAGTTTCTGAGGAATATGCGTTTTGCTAAAAAGCATAACAAGAAGGGCTTGAAGGCAGCGAGGAAGGCAGCAAAGCAGAAATAAGCCTCTATTCTGTCATGCCTGTCTGTTCACGTTGTGTTACCAACATCACAATAAAGCAATGCTTTGTTAACAAACCAACAGACTACTTATTTCTAATTAAATTGGGGAGAGGAGATGCTGCTTCATTTGGTCTGAAGATTTTATTGAAGTCCAGCAAGAAAAGGAAAAGATCATAAAAAGTTGAGAGAAAACATGAACCGCTTAAGTTGTTTTTGCTGCAGTGTTTGGTAGTTCCAGTATATACAGCATGGGTTCCCTGCTGACTGTCCCCAATGACAAATATGGCCTGAAAAGGCAATCAAAGGTAATCTCTGCACACACGAGAACTGCATTGAAGCTCAGTGTTTTCTTTGCATTCAGTTTACCCTCACAGCCTACAATGATATAAAAATCATCAAAACAGTTTGTGATGTTTGGGACTTCCAGCTTCAAGGTGATTAAAAAAAAAAAAAAAACTATACTGTGAAGATGTTACTGATGTAGTTAAGCATTTAAGCAGAAGCATGCATGGTATAATCTCAAACAAGGTAGTTGTATTTTTCACATATTTTGTGGTTGTACAGTAACTTGAGAAGTATTCTGCAAACCAAACAGTCATAATACTGATATATCTTGTCATTTGAGTTCATACCCATTGGTAATCTGATTAGACTCATAGAATGAGTACTTCAAATTTAATGCACTTGACAAAATCATTGCATTTTATTTAGTTCATGTTCTATTAAAAAAAATATATATTTTTTTTCAAATAGTCTCTTATTTCTGTCATGCAACATTTATTGGTTTATAATCTGGACTAAAAATGAAAGTACTGAAGATAATTCTTATTCTTTTTTTTCTTTTTTTTTTTAACAAGTCTTTATTAACAGTTCAGTGGAAAAATTAAAAAAACAGTAAATGAACAACATACATAAAGTATTAACAGAAAGAAGGGGTACAATATTCTTGTTTTACAAAACAGGATTCAATTCATTATAAATGTCCAAAGTCCGAATAGCTTTTTTGTTTTTCATGCCCTTAATTGCTTCAAAGTACAGATTCAGATCATTTTTAAAGTGTTGTATAGAAGGTTTCATACGTGACCATTTACATTTATGAATTTGATATTTGGCATATAAAATAAAAAAATTTAATATAAATAATCTTTTTTTTACCAATGTCATTCTTATCATAAAAAAATAAAACATCTTTCTTTTCTAAATTAATATTAATACCAAACAAATCACAACACATAAGTTCAATATCAATCCAGAAGAACCTTACATGAACACAATCAAAAAATAAATGCATAACACTTTCTGGACACAATTTGCAAAAGTCACAAACTTCAGGGATTTCATTTCTGTATTTTCTAAGTACTAGATTTGTGGGATAAATTTGGTGGATAATTTTGAAATGTATTTCTTGAACTTTATTCGTACAAAAATATTTATTATAGGACCAAGCTTTTTTCCAATTAATGTCATTAAACAAAGTATTCCAAAAGTACATGCAACGAGGCAAAAAGCTTTCATGTATTAGTTGCCTAATGCATTTATTATTACATTTTTTTTCCTTAATATTCATTCCATTTAATGTGATGACAGTATTAAATTTAACTGAATGACTAAAACTGACATTTCCTTGTATTATTTTTAGGTAAGCCCCCGGTATAGCATCAAACACGATGCAATACTCTCGGACTGGAATTGGAATTCCAAATTTGTTTAAGATAATTCTTATTCATGCTTTTGTTAGAATCTTTCATTTTACTTTGAAACAAAAAGATCAGTTTCCGCTCTACGTCACTTCCGTTTACGCTCTGACTCCAACTTGCATCATTTCTCGTGTCTTGGGAGCCGGGTGCAGAACATGTGAGTACCTGCAGTCAAACTATGGGTTCAGTAGAAAGGTTTGATTTGAGCCTCACTTCACCTACGTCTGCTGGGAAATGTCAACGTATGAGCGTTGCGTTCAGCAAAACTTTATGGTTTATATAACTACAAGCTAAGTAACTAAAGCTGCGACCTGCTAGCTTAGCCTGCTAGCTCCTAACAAGGAGGCGTCATTCTTTTGAACCATCGGCTGTGGGAAAGTGATTTAATGAATTACAACAGACAAAGTTTAGATGGTTGCATATTGACTATAAAAAGTGGTTACTGGTTTAGCTTGACCTTGGACTTTAAAGACGAACAAGATTGATATGTTGTGTTCACGTCTGTTTAACTGGCAGATTTGACAGGTCTTAAGGAATCAGGGGAGGGTTGCATACGCTCAAGAGGAGTGGGAGCATGCTTGTGTTAATAAGTTATCTCTTGCAACTTAAATTTAATAATGATAATAATAAAATAATAGTAAAACATGAGATCATTTGTATGTATGAAGATTGATATAGGAGTGATATCTATCTATCTATCTATCTATCTATCTATCTATATATATAGAATTATTGCTTGTGTGTGTATATATATATATATATATATATATATATATATATATATATATATATATATATATGCCAGGTATATATATATATATATGTATGTATATATATATATATATATATATATATATATATATATATAATTTATTCCAGACACAGATGGTCCATAGCAAAAAAGGACATAACAATACATAAAAAACAGACATGAATACATATAAGACTAAATATGTTTACATAAAGTAAAATACAACTCATAAAAACTTAGATTAGATTACCTATAATTTACAGCACCAATGGTTCTACACACCTGAGGTGAATCTGACTGTATTAATGGTGGGATTCACCAGAGTATCCAAGAGAGTGTTGCATGACACATTTAATCTACATATAGATTTATACATAAGATTCCTGAGTACAGCAGGACATGTTGGCACACCAGCAGACACAAACAGATGGCTAGCACTGCTCCATCCAGGCTCTTTGATAATAGCCTCATAGTATCATTATATGCCACGTACAGTTTACGAATGCTGCTATTTTTGTATCTTCTCCACAGATGTGCCGTGTACATGGGGGTACAGAAGGCTTTAAATAGTGCCATTTTTACAACCAAAGAACACATACCAAATTTCCTGCTTAGCAAATTAGCTTGTGCATCTTTGCGCAGTACTGCCTATAAATGTCACGGTCATCAGTTATGTAATGACCCAAGAATTACGCTTTAGTACAGATGCTAAGAACCGTTCCAGACAAGGAAAAGTCAGGGGCAGTTAATTTCTTATCTTCCTTACTGCTGACTATCATGATATTACTCTTCTTTGTGTTGTATTTTATGTCAAAGTCATATAGGGAGCATATCTGTAATAGCTGTTGTGGGCCAGCACTATAAGGAGAAAACACCACCACATCATCTGCATACATCAGGTGATTGATAATGCGGTCCCCAACCAAGCAGCCAGTTTTACACCTGTTTAACAATTTGGATAAATCATCCATGTATATATTAAAAAGGTAAGGGGATAATACACTTCCCTGCTGGACCCAGTTCCTGACTTTAAAGGGCTCAGACACTGTGTTACACCATTTCACAAATATGGACTGATGCCCATACCAGTAGGCAAGGATTCGGATTAGTGACTTTGGTACACCTCTCTCGGATAATTTACAGAACAATTTTTCATGATTTACTCGATCGAATGCCTTTGAGGCATCAGTAAAACGCATGAATATGGTGGTGTTCTTCCTGCTATACAAGTCCAGTATTTCCTGTAGTGCAAAAACACACATATCTGTACCATGCTTAGGCTTAAAGCCAAATTGATTGTCAGAGGTTAAGGCAAACTCGGCTTGATAGTGTATCCACTAGATTTGTATAGTGGCCTACGTTAGGCAGTAAGGGAGTTCACTATACTCTCATACACCGTGCATAACTCAGCATTGTGTTGAGGATTCTTGCAGTTAACATCGAGATATGAAATGGCATCTCTTGCTAAATGTTACTAAGCATGGTGTTTGATTTATTCCAGTAGTCAGCAAATTCCTTCTCAGATAGGTTAGACCATATGATATGTTTCCAATATGTAAACTATTCTCTACAGGCAAAAGGGATGGAATACTGCCCATGTTGACTGACAAGGAGAAAGGTATATGGTCACTGGTAGCAAACTCATAATTGACCCTTACGGCCTCTGTAAAAGCATGGGCATCAGCTGTACAGATGCAATGGTCCAGCCACAAAGTAGTGTGCCATGCCTCTCTAATATAAGTATAGCTGTCATCAGGCAGAAGCACTTTGCTTAAGAAAGACAGTCCATTATCAGAACAAAAATGTGTGACATGTTTGGCAAATACAGAACAGTTGTCAGAGATGTCTGCGTTAAGATCAAGGAAGGCGTTGAGGACTTTTCAAATGTGTTTTGCTCCTTCATTGTTTTTATTTTGGCACATGCACAGACACCATGGTGGAGCCCGTTCCTGAATCTGTCAACTTTCCTACTGAGGAGGAGAAGATCCTTAAGTTTTGGCAAGGAAAGGATTGCTTCCAGGAATGCCTCAAACAGTCCAAGAACAGACCAAGGTGAATCTGATTGCACCTGATTTAAATATGGGGTTTGTCTCCACAGGTACCACACAATGTAAGAAAGACTAGTTCCAGATTCTGTATAAACACATTGAATCCAAAGAAAGCAGTAGTAAGATTTTTTGAGCTTATGGAGTCTTTTTTTTGTTGTTGTTTTTTCAGGAAACTTGTGTATTGAAAATGTTATAACATATTGAAATGTATATCTAAAATATTGAAGTTATTAGGTTTAGTGTTTTTTTTTTTATTGATTATTAATTAATTTATTTTTGCATCTTTTTAAAGTTCAGCTATAGTTTTCAATTAGAAAAGAAATCTGATTACGTGTTGTCATTTTTAAAGGGATTTGTTGATTTAGTTTTAATATAGTAAGAATTTGATAATTAATTTCAATGCATACAGAGAAGTAGAAGTAAAGCTTGAAAGCTTGCATCAATTTAATTTTTTTAAAGGAACTGGGAAAGATCCTGTACTAAATTTTTTTTAAAATCTAAAAAAAAAAAAAAATAAGGGGGGGGGGGTTGGGTTAAAAATGTTTTCTGCCAACCTTTTAAAGACTTTGATTTCCAAATTTTCCCATCGGACATTTCCCCTTCTTTACTCCTACAGAAAATATCCAAGTGAAAGCAATAAGTTTAGCAACAATTCCCAAGAGAAAAACTGCAAGCCGAATGTATTTGTTTTTACTACAACTTCATATGAATTGCTAATAGCAAATTATGAACCATCACTGTATTCCAAAAATCAAACATTTCATGGATATTTTCATCATTTTTAGTGTGTCACTTTGAAGTTGCTGGTTTTCTGTAAGAAACCATAAAACTACCGGTGTATGAAAGAGTGCCTGGTTGCAGAAGGCAAAACAGTCTCTGGAGTCAAAGCATCATAATGCTATTTCTCATAAATTACATAGAAAGAGAACATTGTGATTTATCTCTAAGAAAAGTCCCAGATGACAGCATGTGCTGCCCTTCTCACCACCAGGTACACCTTCTACGATGGCCCTCCCTTTGCTACGGGTCTACCCCACTATGGCCACATCTTAGCCGGCACCATTAAGGACATTGTTACTCGCTTTGCTCATCAGAGTGGCTTCCATGTGGACAGGCGCTTTGGCTGGGACTGTCATGGCCTGCCTGTGGTAAGATTTTATCTTATTACATTTGAGATTTCTCTTATGACTGCGACCTTGATTCAAAATTTTTTTTAAAAAAGTTCTACATTTCTCCTTTGCTATGTGTCTGTGTAGGAGTATGAGATCGATAAGACTTTGGGCATCAAAGGACCTGAAGATGTGGCCAAGATGGGCATTGCTGAGTACAACAAGGAGTGCAGAAACATTGTCATGAGATACTCCAATGAATGGGAGGCGAGTCTTGGAGACCAACATTCTTCTGACTCAATTTGAGTTCATAATTGATAACATTCTAGATATCAAACGGTCTTTGTGATATTTTTTTGTTTTTAGATTTCAGTGAAGCGAATGGGCAGGTGGATTGACTTCAGTAATGATTACAAGACACTTTACCCGTGGTTCATGGAGACTGTCTGGTATGGACATCAAGAAATCTTAATATTGTTTTTAAACTGCATCATTTGTCTTTAGATATACATAAATGTAGATACACAAAGTCTTCACAATTTTATACTGTGGAACATTATTAAAAAATTTCTCCACAATTTGTAGAGACAGCTTTTTGTAGTCTTGTGAGAAACTCAGTCAATCCCAGGTGCTGTTTGTTCTATTTTACAGGGTGCTTATATTTTCTGTTTTAGGTCAAATATTGGTTTTTAAGCTTTACAAATAATCACATTCCCATTTTACTTATATTTGAAACAGTAGTCTTACCTTTTGGGAGATTTCAGCTTGTAATTTATCAATTAATAAATCAAAACTTTATTTATATAGCACTTTTCACACAATGAAAGCAACACAAAGTACTTAACAAAAATAAAAAATAATTTATATCTGAAATGGCTTTATAGTAAACCATACAAAAATAAAATAAAATGCAGCAAGCTAGGAACTTGTCTCATTGCCCTCTCTTTTTAAAAAAATCTAACATACTGTATATATGTATTTTTTCTTCTATTCTTTAAGGTGGGTGTTCAAACAGCTGTATGACAAGGGTTTGGTATACCGTGGTGTGAAAGTCATGCCTTTCTCCACCGCTTGCAACACTCCCCTTTCCAACTTTGAGTCCCATCAGAATTACAAGGTCAGTACAGGACATAACCCTGTAAGCTGTTGCTGGTGTAACACCGCATTGCTTTAAACAAGACTGTTTTATTTAGAGTTCAAAGCAAAACTGGCCTTTTCTATTTCTCTCGTCATTTCCAGGATGTTCAGGATCCCTCTGTGATCGTCAACTTTCCATTGATGGAGAATGAGGATGTTGCGCTGATTGCCTGGACAACCACTCCCTGGACATTGCCGAGCAACCTGGCACTCTGTGTCAACCCTGAGTTCTTGTATGTCAAGGTCAAAGGTAAGGAAGGCTGTTTATCTGAAAAGCTTTGTCCTCATGCATTTCCACCTTCTACCTGTAAGTCTTGCTGCTGTCTGTACTTTCTTCAAGGGGGTACCTGCTGTTGTATTATGTGCTGGAAAACATGTTTGCGATGTGGAGTACTTGAATTACCAGGTCCAGTTGTTTTGTTGCTCAAATGCTGATCCCCAAGGCAGAAAAATCTTTTTTCTCTGGTAGGTTTAATGTTTGGACAGTGTCAGCTGATGTTTGTTTTTTCTATTAAGAAAGAACAAACAAGAAAAAATTAGCTGAGGAGGAGAGCTGCCTTTGGAAATTGCACCCAGAGGACAGAATTTTTGTATCATGGTGTTTTGGTGGACTTTCTAGTCTGCCTTTTTAGTTATGAGACTTATTTTCAAAGAAAATGGCAGATTTTTTTTGTTGTTGCTGTTTCTGTGACAAGAGTTTTGTTTTAATTTACAACCAACCAGATACTCGACATTCAAGAGGAGTAACTTGATGCAGACACTGTTTCAAATTTTTGGATTGCATGTAGGATTTCAGTGAATAAAACATTTGGGGTTTAGTTGGTTTTTCCATTGAAGATTTTGCTTGTGTTGTTTCTGCTGTCTGCTCAGATCAGTGGTAATCATAAACAGATCTGATTATTAGTCCCCCAGGCAAGCTTGATTAAAGTAGAATTACTTAAGGAGATTATTCCACATTATTAATCAAGTTATTGTTTCTCACCGATCATTCCCTACATGGTATTAAAGGAACCATACCTTCTGCAGTAAAATCCCTTTCATGCAAGACAACGGACCATCCCATCCCACACAAAATTTAAACTTTTGGATGCTGTGGGAATAAAAGTGTGGAAACTTGTGGTGTGGCCACCCTCACCCCCTGACCTCAGTCCTACTATAAAGTGTAGAGCATCCTGCAAAGGAAGGTCTATGAGGATGGGTGGCAGTATGCCTCCAGGCAACTTTTGGGAGACAGTTTTGTCATCCTGAAATGAGGCAGAGGGAGAAAACATTTAAGATAACAAAGATTGGCTGCAATGTTAAAATATGAGTTCATATCATATAATTATATTTTTATTAGTTTGTAGAAAAATGATCTCCTACATAATGGAAAACATAGAATATGTGTGCATTTTCAGTTCTTTGCAATCTATTTAATGTTTTGAGACTTAAACAGATTTAATTTCTTAGTCTGTATTTTGAGTGATTAGCTAAAAATACAGACTGAGATCAACATGTCCGTACCAAAACCCACCCGGCCTGAGCTGACCCAGACTCCCAGGTGGAAACGGGGCTTAAAGCATTGGGGTGTTTGTTCAATAAAATCCAAGTTATTATGTAACCTAATATAAGTTGTGATGTTTATTTAAGATTAAAAAATGAATTCACCTTTTTGTATTGATTATTTAGGAGAAATGATCACTGATGAGTGATGACATGTCCAAGTACCACCGTAACCCCGCTTTACACCTGGTCCATGATGTGAGCGCAGCGGCGCACCATGCGCACCAGATCGTGCCCATGTGATCAATGGTTTGAAACATATTGATCACGCCGTGGCGCGTGAGCGGTCCGTCGTCGCTCCGGAATGCCGCGCCGCTGCAGATACGCGCCAGCTCTATTTTTGACGCTCCACGCACCGACACCACGTCAATATCAGTAGTTCAGATCGAACCAGACAGGAAGTCAGACACAGGTTCAGCGTAAAATATCCGGTAACTTCCTAGACAAAAGCCACTGTGCAGCGTTTAAACTGCTGAACTACCTGAACATGACAGCATCTCCGTGTCCACAAGGTTACAGTGAAAGAAGAAACCATGATGCATGAACATGTGGACAAAATAAACCATTTGGATGAGAATCACAGGCGATCTAGCAGTCCTCTCGTGATTCCGTGATGTCACGAATCTAACAACAGCTGGTGCACTCGCGGGTGTGCTGCGTGGCCGCACAGTGAACAGTGTAAATGCTCGCGCCGAGGAAGTCGCAGCAAAGCCGCTGCGCTCACGTCACGGACCAGGTGTAAAGCCGGGGTAAGATGTATTTAAGTTCTGGCTCCTTAAATGCATCATTTGTCCTGAATTGGATATAAAGTCAGCCGTAAATGGTGCTTTCAGGCTCAGGATTAATGGCAAGAAAGGATCTTCATGTTTATGAACTGTTAACAGAGTTCATGTTCAGAACTACACAGAAGTGGAGTTTTAAGTGATGACTTCTCGACCACATGATTCCAAACTGAACTAACACACAGGCTGATATTGAATTATAATGTTTTTATATATTTGT
The DNA here is from genome assembly GCA_023101725.1 of Atherinomorus stipes. Lineage (NCBI taxonomy): Eukaryota > Metazoa > Chordata > Actinopteri > Atheriniformes > Atherinidae > Atherinomorus > Atherinomorus stipes. The sequence goes on along the minus strand of JALJCO010001492.1, from coordinate 82,620 downwards.
TTAAGATTGTGGTAGAAAATTTCTTCTAAAATATTTTAAAGGTACAAGTCAGGTTGAAGTAAATGTTACCTCTGAAAAAATATGCTATTAACCACAGAGCCAGTCAAGCAATCACTATATTAAAAAAATCGAGTCACAGAATTATACAGAAATGAGCGTCCACTGAAAACCCATACAAACTCATTTTAGATCAGCTCAAGTGACCTTCTCTGTAGGGCTTATTTTAACTGGATGCATGACGATATTAGAAGTTCCAGGTCACCTTCCAACTGTGGACTGAAATGTCAGCATTGTTAAACTGATGGACTTAGATTTGTTAGGTTTGGATGGACTCAACCAAGATGAGAAATGGTGCTGGTCATGGAGGTGATCCTTTAACCGTCTCTAGTGTCCACTGGATGTTACTGCTTAAACTTTGATTTTCAGATGAAATACTCAGCACTTTGAGTCGCTCAGCACCTCCACAGTGTGATGTTGACTCTTCGCAAAGAGGTTATATAGTAAACAATTCCAGTATGGAAAATATAGTGCAGGGAAAAAAAAAGTTACTTGGCCCTCCAGTTTACCAGCACAGATCTGCTTCTCTGAGCTGGTGTGCTGCCAGATCTGCGGTGTTGCCTCATTTCAGCTTCACTCTTCACAAAATTAATCAATTTCTTTATGTTATTATTTCTCCATAGAATAAGCTGACAGGCCAAGTTCTGCAAACTCCTGCATTCAGAGCAGACACAGGTTCATTAGCTACTTCCAGATGCACAGCTAGATGGAAATATTCTCTACTTTGAGACTTAATACATTGTTTTAGGCCTGTTTCTGTAGGGATGGGCTCAGCTTTTTTGGATCTAAAAGCACCACCGACTCTACTGTGCCATGAAGCTTTGATTTTTAGAATGGCCCTAAAATTCCTGAACAGAAGATCTGTGAAAAACAGAAAAATAATGTAGAATGGGCAGGCTGTTAAATTATTCTCCACTTAGTAAACATATGTCTTTAGTTAACACACCTCCTATAAAGAGAATGATAAGAGCACAGTCTCTCATACAGAGCCGTGGGAGGAGCAGTAGGCCACCAACTTGGGTTTGGCAAGGCGAGTTTATTTGTATATGACTTTCCATGTACAAGATTAATCAAAGTGATTTACATAACGTTTTTTTTTTTTTTTTTTTTGCCGCCGCCTCTTTCTCTTTCACGTATCCTTATTCACATCTTCATGCTCTCCCATCTTTTTTTTATATTTTTTTCCCTTTTCTCGTTTATAATTCCCCCCCCCTCTTTCCTCCCCCTCAGTTTTCCTCTGTCTTTTTTTTCCTTTTTTTTATTTCTTGCTTTTCTCTTTTAAAATATTATAATAACAGTGTGGCAGAGAAAAAAAAAAAAAAAAAATAAAAATCTATTTTTTTGGCTCATCTTCCATCTTATACTTTTCAAAAAAAAAACATATCTTCCTCTTGAAAAGAATAAAAATTTCCTTTTTTTCTGATTAACAGTATTACAACAATAGATCCATAGTAAATAATCTGTCTGCTTGTTGGATTTAACTGATTAGCAACCAGCTAATATTTTTCTTTTTTTAATAAAAAAAATGTTAAGTCTGTGCTTACCGGGTTCTAAAAGCAGAATTTTTTGCCATTCTTTTAAAATTGTTATTGTGAACTAACCAAAATTACACATTAACGATTTAGTAAATTAACGGCTAAAAACTGTGATATTTATAGCAGCCACTGTCATATTACATTAAGATACCCATTCTAGAAAACTGCTTAAAAGATGAGCTTACTGTTGCCTGAGCACTGATGTGAGCTCTGATCATACACATTTATGGCCTTTTATGGTGTATCAGAATAAACATGTTTTTAATGTTCAGAAAAACATTAGTTTTTTATCACGCTTGTGCATTGCAGCAGCACCTCTTGTGACCTTTTGTTCATCCCCTCATCTAGAAGACCTCTAAGCTCTGATTGGTCAGGTAATTGGTCAAAGCTGTGGAACTGGTTATTCTTTGTTTAAATAAGTGCCAGATTGGCCACAAAGCCTGCAATGCGAAGGTTTGTTTCTTTGGTGATATTGTTAATAAAGGAAGAAAAGTCAGAAATACAACAAAGGGTTTTCATGCAAAGCAGGATCAGTTTCTTCTGTGGGACAGATGCTGTTGATGTTGACTTTGGGCTTAAGCTTTAGACTTCTGGGCTGTATAATTTTGCAGATATTTTTACATTCACAGACTGTTTGTTTAATGCTTTGCTGACTGGTTATTGTGTTCCCCTTGCAGAAAGAAATATTCTTATTTATTATTAACATAAAACCAAAAAGTGTTAAATAAGTGACAGATTTGTTTGTGTTTGTGTGTTCTGGAGCCATGCAATGACTGTGTGTGGGTCAAACCTGAAAATGTGGATGAGCCTTAAATCAGGCCACTTAAAAAAGGCATTGTCCTTGTTCAGATACGAAAAGGAGATACTCTGGAGAGGTGGTTACAGTTTTCTGCTACCCTCCTGCTGTAGTTTTTGGGTTCCCGTGAGAGAAACGGGAGGGTTTTTAAATGGATGACCTAGATTCCGGTTGGCCGGTCATATTCCAGCTGGTACTGCAGGGGGCACTGTTGAAGCACAGTGTGCCATCCTGACTGCACCGGCTGTGCGGTGCTGCATGGGAGACCGCCTTGGAATACCAATGAGTGTCTTTCTTTTTTTTTTCTTTTTTTTTTTATCAGCACTGTCTCTCTTTTTAACTCCCCTCCTCTGTTACTCCATCTTCACTAATTTTTCCTCATTTCCTCATCACTCTGCCTTCACATCCACCTGTTTTTGTCCTTCATCGTTCTTATTCGTCTCTCAGTCCATCTTTTCCCTCACTGCTTTTGTCGCCGTTTGAGTCGAGGGCTGTCAGCTGTGGCGAGTCTGAGCTGTGCAGTCATTTGTCACACCACTGAGGGGAAGAAGCATCTTTTATTGATGCTGCCCTCTCTGCTCTTTTTTTGTGTGTCTCTCTGTCTCAGGCCATTTGGTTTTTGCCCTCCTCACAACTGTTGTCCCAGCTGGTCTCAATGTCTTGGCTTTTCTTTCCACCAAAGTCTCCTCTTTGTCAATTTATTAAAAAAAGAGTTTGCTCTTCCAAAATGTCTGGCAGTTTCTTTGCACCAAGTGGCCAACACTAATTTTTACCTGACTTTTCTGCTAATAAGTCACTTGAAGTTCTTAACTGATGTGCTACCATTTAACATGAATCTGATTCAACACTGTTACTTGATTTGATATTAAAATTCTTTGTTGATAATCTTTAGCTGGCAAGAAAATGCAAAGACCACCAAGTTACCTGACCTTTTATATCTTCCCCCCTGTATCCCTCAGATAACACCACAGACAGAACCTACATTATGATGGAGGCCAGGCTGGGAGCGCTTTTTAAATCAGAGAGTGAATACTCTCTTCTGGACAAGTGAGTACAAAAGACACTGTACACACTGTAGTAGAAAAAATATGAAAAGTAGATGTGACTAATACACTAAATTTAGATATTTCAGCTTGTTGGCACCCGCACACAGCAGTCTTTTGTTGGGCTGCTGGATAGTCATAACTATACTGTACCAAACGCTGGAACAGTACACTACAGCTTGGCTTCTGTTAACTCATCAGCATCAGATACTATTAACTCTTGACTAGATTTCCACTGCACATTACCATAAAAGGTTTGCATCTTTTCTTTTTACTCATTCCCTTTGGCTTATGGCAACATGTGCCATTTTAGCTTTTTGTTGCACCTAACTTTTGCATTTACTGTCATCAGTTTTCTTCTGAGTTATAGCTTGTCTTCCAAACTTAAGAGACACCTATTAAGTTGCAGCAGAAGGGAAGTGAAACTCCCAATCTCCCAGCTCAGCGGAAGGTTCTGGAGCAAAGGGAGAGTGCAGTACATCGTAGCTAAAATGAGGCAGAGTGAGATGAGGACAAGACCTGAATGAATAATGGATGCAGACTGTATTGAAACCTGAAAGAGCACATTTAGGATTTATCCCCTCGTCTCATACAACGTATGGGACACATTAACTGGCAATGAAGACACCATCCTGAGTAAAAATGTTGCATTCTTCATAGATCTTGTTCTTTCTTCTTAAATGGGGATAGATTACCAGATAGACAGGGGCAAAGACATGCTTATTTTATTGCTTATTACATATGGTGCATTTCCATTTATTCAGACTAATTCCTTAAACAGAGATTCAGGAGATCTTGAGGTAGTTTTTGACTGTCCCAACTAGGGCGGGGGGAAATTGTGTTTTGTTTTTTTTTTTTAAAAATAATTTCATTTCTCTCTATTTTTTTTTTTCCTATATTTTTTTAAAATTTATTTAACAAAAAAAAAAAAACATCTAATAAAAATATAAATAAAAAAAATTGTGTGTCCGCGATTTTTTTGGGTTCTTTTCTTGAGGAGGTTTTGTTATTTTTTTATTTTTTTTGGGGGGGGGGGGGCACCGGCAGTTTTGCTTTTGGGGCCCCTGAAAAAATCTGGGAAGAATGGAAACTTATTTTTGATAAGCTCATGATTAAAAAAGTTTCCGAATTTTTTTTGGGAGAATTTAGATTGCATGTATGTGTGAATTGAGATCACGATCTTTTAACGATTAATTTTGCAGCCCTAGTCCCAACTAAAAGCATCAGTGTTTAGGATACTTAAAGAGGAATCACTTTCTTCTGTTACAATGATTTTCTTGCCCTAATGTCTTTTCATATAAATTCTATATAAACTTAAATCTAAGAAGTAAAGAAATTTGTGTTTAGTTGATTATTTGTCCTCTTTGATGATATCAGTGGGTGCTGTATGGAAGAAAGTTGGAAAACCTGATAATTTGCCTTTACAACAAGGTATAGTTTGAAAAGCTTGTGCTTCTGTGGAATGAGCAACAGATAAATGTGTGGGTAGTGTTAGGGCTGTGCAATTAATCCAAATTTGATCAAGATTTCAATCTCAAAACTACAGTTATATAATCGAGCTGAAATGATTTGCCATTTTTCTTTACAAAATTTCTGAAAGAGATGTGCATGCGCAATACATTCCCTTCCATGCGGCCTTGCCACAAATGACAATCACGCAGCTGGGGTTGATTCGTTTTTTGTGTTTTTAAAAAATTATATCGAAAATATAATATTTGAATTTTTTTCATATCAAATTTTTTTTTTTTCCATTTCCCCTTTAGCCCTTAATTCCCACCCCCTTTTTCCTTTTTTTTTTTTTTTTTTTTTTTTTTTTTTTTTTTATTATCATAAGGGGGGGGTGCATATTAGCCATTTTCATATTTATTTTACATGGTGAGGAACCTCAGAAGCACGTGGGGACCATACACAGCTACTACAGCTTGGCACCTCCTCCTCATGCTGGTCACCAGTCTGGTCGCATTTTGCTGTGGCCATTCCTCTACCAGGAGTTAATGGAGGTGAACCAGTGTGGTTGTGGTGTTCACTCTAAGCCAGGGGTCACCAACTGCAGACTTTGAGGGCTACCGTTTTTTTTCCCTGCCACAGCACACTTGATTCAGATAAAAAGGTTCTCCGACCTTTTTTTGTTAACTTATGCACCAACCAGTTAATGAGCCACTGATTTGAGTCAGGTGTGTTGCAGCAGGGAAACACTAAAACCTGCAGGATTGCAGCTGTCAAAGACCGCAGTTGGTGACCCCTGTCTGGTTTTTGAGGATGACACCCCCCTCAGAGCAATGATATGTCAAGTGCTGTATATTGACTTCATAAATCTTCTATTATTAGTTACATAATTATAACATTATAATGTAATATATTAGTATATTTGGCTAGTATTTGGGTCAGAAGTTTTACGGTATATTTTTAACAGGTTGCAGTCCTTATAGGTTCTACTTGTACAGCGTAATGATAAGACTCGTTTGTTATGTGAAATTTTCGCTGTATAGTTTCTCAGCAGTTTCTTTTATCTACTGTGTCTCTTGTTTTTAGATTTCCTGGCAAGGTCTTGAAAGGAAAAAAATACAAGCCCCTTTTTCATTACTTCTCTAAGGTTGGTAGACTGTTTTTGTTTCTACATGTTGCAAATATATTCATAATCTTATAACACATTTTAACCCCCCCCCCCCCCCCCCCTTTTTTTTTATGTATTATTGCCTGTAACTGTACTTTTGCTTTATCTCTCCCGGCCCAATTTCACTCCCTAAATTTAGTGCGGGGAGAAAGGAGCATTTCAAGTGGTGACAGATAACTACGTCAAGGAGGAAGAGGGCACAGGCGTCGTCCACCAGGCACCTTACTTTGGAGCTGTGAGTGTCCTCCTAAAATTTTGCTTTTAGTTTTCTCTTTTTGATGCTTTTGGCGATTACTTCTAAGCATTGTTTTCAAGTTTTCGCTACTGTTCCAGACTAAAGAAATATAGCATCAACTTAATAACAAACCTTGGGTTGTGGAAACTGTAGCCACTGGTTTCATATTTAGTAAACACATTTATAGACACATTTGTTTGCATTTGATGTAGAAAGACAAGGTGGAGACTAAAATGAGCTGAGAATATTTAAAATTTCCAGAGACATTGTAGGGTATGTTGTAGTTGGTGAGAGCGTGGGTGCTCATCTGTTCTGTGCACTGCATTAGCTGCTTGTCTTGATACCCTCGGTCATTATATCGGGGCCCCACCTGTTACCTGTCAGCATCATTACGCCCACTCTCCTCCTTTAATTACAGTATTATACACAGCACTCGCTGTGTTTAATTTAGCGTGAATAAACAAAAGTATGTACCCATTACAAGTGAAATGTTCCCTCTACTGTGTTTATATTCCAGCCTTGTTGCTCATATTGAATGCACTCAGGAGGAAAACCAGGTCACCTCTGCCCTGTCTAACTTTACAAGTATTTACTAGTATACTTCAGTTTTATTCCAGTTTTAGTATGTGGAGTTTTTTCTTCCATGCTTGTTTTTACGGTGCTTTCAGACTTGATGCCGTCTTAATTTTTTACATGTTGGAGATACTTAAACTCCTTCATGTGCACTGCACTTTGATGCATTCACTCGAAAAGGACATGTATACTTGTTGTCGAAGGATTTATTAAACATTTGTGTTCAATGCCACAGTTTTTTTTCCTGTATTTTAAAATGCTTAAATTTAGTTCAGATTTATTTGTTGTGATTATTCAGGTTTCCATTCAGTAGCAAAGCTATTCTGATGTAATTTTATTAGTTAGTTGTTTCCTCCAATGGATGTGAGTAAAAACCATAGCAATAGATAATAATAATTTATTATTATCTACTGCTATGCTTCTCTTTTTTAAAACTAGTAAACAAACAAAAAAAGAAACACCCTCTCACTTATCCCCATGAATTAGGTACTCAGATTGGTACTCGGTATCAGCAAATACTTAAATGCAAGTACTTGTACTTGGTTGGCAAAACAGTGGTATCGGGACATCCCTAATAGTATAAACTTGAGTGTGATCATCAGATGTTTTGGGCCGTTGCTAAAATAAAAGATGCCCTTGTCTTGAGTATGGATGTTATGATTGCTTTATTTCACAGTTAATCGGGATGTTGAAATGCCATTATTAATTAATTGATTGAAACTATTCCTCAACATTGTTACTTTACATAAGAGATCATTTAGAATGACCAGATCAGGCTCTAGAGGTGACTGTGAAATTCAGATTAGAAGATTCTCTTTTGCACAGCATTTTTTGCAGAACAGTTTATCTAGTAACAGTTGCTCCAGTTAAATTTTTTTTTATCCGTCACAATTAGAGTTCACTCCACATATGTCTCTTTCAATAACCATCTGAAAGCATGGCTGATCTGCAGTCATCATTGTGAACGCTGAATAATAAGTTTTGTTGCTTTTTTTTATCATGTACATAAAGAACTTGCTGAGAAAATTGGAAAAATGTTGATGTTTGTGCGAGTACGTGCCGATATGGGTTTATTTATGTGTGTTGATGTGGAGGTGTGCACATTTGTGCATCTGTTATTGTATTTATGACTGCTGGGGTGTATATGTATATGTGCATGTATCAGAGATGGGAATTATGGAGTCAACAAGGTTTTCCCATGTCATGCATTTGTTCTGCCCAGCCACTGAACCAGGTCAGTCCAATCAGCACAGTTTAATTCATTAAGCTGATTGGACTCTGGTTCAGTGGCTGGGCAGAACAAATACATGACATGGGAAAGACTTGTTGACTCCATCTTGTTGTCGAGCCTAACCAGGCTGCAGAACGCACCCACCCCGCGCATGCTCCCCCCTGCTCCACGAGGAAACCCCGCGGTGCGGCTTCGCCAGCTTTCCTCCTGGTTATTTAGCCAGACCGATCTGCGTACCACACGTTTGCTCTTTGTTTGCTCGCTTTTTTGTGGTTGTTGTGCATCTACTGGTGAATTAAACTACAGCCTATGAACGTGAGATTCTATCCGCTGACGGCTTGGTGTCGCAGGTTTGGACGTAACACTGATGTTTCAGAGTAAAATGTGATCCAGATTCTGGGCAAAGTGTTTTATTTTAAAAATTGGATGGACACTCTGGATGGACGTGGTTTCAAAGCAGCAGAATACAGGACAGAGCAGTTTCCCCATGATTATTAGCCTGTGTCCCCGCTGGTGATCTAACCTGGACATATGTTTCTTATGGTCTAAGGTGTGGACCACCATCTGTAAATTAGTAATGTTCTGAATTATGTATTATTTACTATTGGCATTTTCTTTTTTTGTTTGTTAAACTTGTGCCATGTTTTTGCCTTAAATATGTTGAAAAGCATGAAAGCATTCAAGTTAGTAATTATAACGGCATTAATTGGCTAAATTTAATTGTTTTATACACTGTATTGGTGTTACATTTGTGTAAAATTGATAAAAACGGAATTCTCAAAAATTAAAAACAGAAAAACACAGAAAATGGGAAAAATTAAAATGCAATTTTAGAAAAAATAAAATGGATTTCATAGGGCTCTACATGTGGTTATGGGTGTGTATGCATGGGTACATACATTTCCTTTCAGGCTCAATACACTGGTACTTTATTATAGCAGGCTTTTGTATTAGTGTACTTCGTCTTTGACTCTTAAACTATTTCATTGTTATATTCTTTTTTATACAGTAGTGTTGTATTACTGGTGATTTTGTGTGTTTCCTTTATGCGACAGCAGATGGAAATTGGCTTCCTGATAAATTCAATAATAAGCATTGTCCCTCACAAATTTATCTTAATGTCTGAACCATAACGGCAGATCACTGCAACTTGTGCCCAAATGAAAACAGTTTTTTGATATTATAAATGGGTGATACATAAGGAGAGTAAAATGGTTTTTGGTGGACTCTGTTTTCTGCTTTGCCAAGGTACCTTCATGCCCAGAACTAGCTGCTCTCACTGAGAATGCGAAATTCAGATTTTAGAAATGGCATGAGCAGCAACTTTGTTGTTTATGCATGAATGTGTAAAAGAAAGAAAAAGAAAATGTGTCAATTCCACAGATTAATCTCTGCATTAACACATTAATTTTGACAACCCTAATTAAAACTGAAAGACCAACAAGAAGTGTTCATGTGATTTTTAGACGTTTTTAGTGTTTGGGAGATGATGCATAAAAATCATGATTATTTCTTTGACAGGCATAGCGTCGCAGGAAAATCTGTAATCGTAGCATGTCTTGTCCTGAGTGGATGGATGTGACTATTCTATTCAATTCAATTCAACTTTATTTGTATAGCGTCAATTCATGACAATGTCACCTCAGGACGCTTAATAGACAGAAAAATTCAAGTCAGATTCATAATAGCCTAGCTAAGGAAACCAACAGTTTGGATCAAATCTTGACTTGACCCGGTCCAATCCCCCATCCTGAGCAAGCACGGAGGGGTGGCGACAGTGGGAAGGAAAACACCCTTTTAACAGGGAGGAGAAACCTCCGGCAGAACCCGGCTCAGGTAGGCGGGCCATCTGCCTCAACCAGCTGGGGTGGAGAAGACAGAGAGACCAACAGATACTGCAACTTTTATCCAGCCAGACCTGCTGAGAGAGGAGAAACACAGTTAATGATGCAACACTGTCACAAGTTTCTATATGGAGAAGCAGAGATGAGTGGGAAAGGAAGAGCCCAGTGCATCATGAACGTCCCCCAGCAGTCTAAGCCTATAGCAGCTTAACTAAGGGATGGCTAACCATCCCTAACTATAAGACTTATCAAAAAGGAAGGTTTTAAGCCTAAGGTAGAGAGGGTGTCTGCCTCCCGAACCTGAATTAGTAGCTGGTTCCACAATAGGGGGGGGCCTGATAGCCAAATGCTCAGCATCCCATTCTACTCTTAGAGACCCTTGGAACCACCAGAAGATCTGCAGTTTGAGAGTGAAGTGCTCTGCTTGAAATATATGGAACTATGAGATCTCTAATATATAATGGAGCTTGGTCATGGAGAGCTTTATATGTGAGAAGAAGAATTTTAAATCCTATCCTGGATTTAACAGGAAGCCAACGAAGAGAAGCTAGAACTGGAGAAATATGATCTCTCCTGCTGGTCCTAGTCAAAACCCTCACTGCAGCATTTTGGATCAGCTTTTCAAAGCATATTTGGGGCGGCCCAGTAATAAGGAGTTACAGTCGTCCAATCTGGAAGTAACAAAATCTGGACTAGTTTTTCTGCATCTTTCTGGTAGAGGATGTCCCTAATTTTAGCAATATTATGTAGGTGGAAGAAGGCAGTTCTAGAAACCTGTTTTATATGTGAGCCGAAAGACAAATCCTGGTCAAAAATGACTCCACATTCTTAACTGTAGTGCTAGAAGCCAAATTAATGCCATCCAGTTCAACTACTGTATAAAGCTAGACAAGTTAGTCCTGAGTTTTTTAGGTCCAAAGACAACAACCTTGGTCTTGTCTGAATTTAGAAGCAGAAAATTCAGAGTCATCCAGGTCTTTTTGTCATTAAGACCTCATTTACACTGTCAGTGAAATGCGACCCAATTCCAATTTTTTTGCTCTTATGTGACTTAAATCTGATCTGCTTTTTGACAATGTAAACAGGAGCAAGACGCATGCATTCGGATCTGTTGAGATCGGATACAGGCCTCATTCATATGTGGAAATAAATCGGATATCAATCAGATATGTGACAATGCCACCGCAGTGTAAGCAGCCAGGTCGGATCTTCTTCCACATTGCGTTCCACATGTCATTAAATCTGTAATGATTTAGCTTAATTTTGGCGCACTATTAAGATGTGAACAGTAGTTAAATGCGAGAATGGAGGCCCAACAGAGACTGAGCGATGAGGAGGAAAGTGAGTGCAGGAGGCAATCACCATTCCGAGATACTCCAACATGGGTCCCCAGTTGTCGAAATGGCAAACTTCTCGTTATTCCGACAATTTTCTCATTGTATGGTTGGAATGACGGTATTTAGAAATATAAAAAACATCCTGCCATTCCAACAATTCTTTAAAAGCCTCCCTCCTCCCCCCGCCATTCAGATTTTTACATGCATTTACAGGAGACGGGCTCCAATACCTCGCAAACCAACTTAATAATCTGTTACGAAAATGAAATGAGAAATATAATATGCCTCCACGTATTAATGTAACTCGGCTGGTCTGAAACATGTTAGATTCATGTCTAAATCGCAGGGATCACTGACTGGAAGCAGAAATACAGTCAGTTACTGGAACGAAGTCTCCACAGAGCCGTGTGTCTTCATGCCCACTTGCACCATATGCAACATTAATAACTGCAATTACAGGTATAAATAATGGCGCTGCAGGTGACACCTGAATTCACTGACGAATTCCAATCAAAACATGTCAATGATGTCCATTCTCGTTCATGTTGTACAGGGGAGCGCATTTAAGCATTACGTACAAAACTCTTTTATCTCCAGACACACTGCGGGTTATCCTGGTTCGGTAAAATATTGTTTTAGAATGAAGCCGCATCATCCAGATTAACAAGCTTCATCAGAACTGTTTAAAAATCTGATTTCAGAAGCTAAAACTTTATTTTGGAAATTAATCAGAACACACAAAGAAATCCCCAGCACGCTTGCTCCAGGCATAATTTAAAAAACAACAGGAAACTATTAAAGGCCCAAAGTACTGTTGATTATATCAGTGTATCATATCATTGTAGATCAGTCATCTAACTATTTCCCATCATTGTATCTGTCTGGTATCCTCTTGTGTGTTTGTATGCAAGCGCTTGATACGGGTAGCTTACAGTTTTGTAAACACTAGGTACGCTTGCGGGGTGTTTTAAATGATAGGATGGTGTAATCACGAGAAATCCGATATGGGTCCCATTATAAAATACATGTAACCACACATTAAAAAAATCGAATTTAGGCATCAAGACAGTGTAAATGTAGCCTTAGACATCTTTGTAATCCAACAAACTGATTGGTTTCATCAGGCTTCATAGATAAGTATATCTGAGTGTAGTCTGCATAGCAATGAAAATTTATGCCGTGTTGTCTGATATTACTAAAGGAAGCATGTATGATGTGACGAGTATTGGTCCGAGCACAGAACCCTGGGGAACTCCATGAGTTACTCTGGTGCGTGATGAAGACTCGTTATTTACATTAACAAACTGAAATCAGATAAATATGACTTAAACCAGTCTAATGCAGTTCCTCTAATTCCAATAACATGTTCAAGTCTCTGTAGCAGAATGTTGTGATCAATGGTGTCGAAGGCAGCACTGAGATCTAACAGTACAAGTACAGACAGGAATCCTTTATCTGAAACCATGAGAAGATCATTAGTAACCTTCACCAGTGCCGTCTCTGTGCTATGGTGAGCTCTAAAACCAGACTGAAACTTTTCAAACAGATAAACGGATTATTTTTGCTCAGATGGGCACATACATAGTTGAGCTGAAACTGTTTTCTCAAGAATTTTAGACAAAGGGGAAGTTGGATATTGGTCTGTAATTAGTTAACTCTCCTGGATCAAGAGTAGGTTTTTTAAGTAGAGGTTTTATTACTGCAGTCTTAAAGGACTGAGTTACATATCCTGTCAATAGAGATAAATTAATAAGATCGAAGATATATGTGTTAATTCAAGGAAAAAAGTTCCTTAAACAGCTGTGTGTGACTGGCAGCTAGCTTTGCTTATTTTACTTCAGTTTGGCCTTTTTGCGGTTGTAAGCTAAATCCTACATGTCAACGCTTTGCTTAAATTTGCATTTAAATGATAAGGCTACAGAGCTAATATTTAGTGGTAAGATTCACATTGATTGGTTCCCTAATAAAACCTGAAACACAAATGCTTTTTGTATGGCAATATACAGTAAGAGTAAAAGCACTGCCGAGCTACATTTTTCAAATTTTATTTTGTTATGACTAGATGTGAAATGACCCGATGAGTCATTGATCTCAGATCTTGACAGGGTGTTTGAATACAAATTACATTTAGAGCTGGGCAGTGCTCATATCTTTCATGCATAGCTGCCACATACCAATAGTGCTCGTTTCAACACTGCAAAAAGTATCCAGCTCAACAAGGAATTTAATATGCAGTCATAACATATCTTTAAACTAGTGAAACTGGCTTCCAGAGGGGCTCATTATACGATGCAATTATGTGCAATATTAACATCGAAGCCTGAAATTGAATACGTCTCTTTATTACTGTTAAGATATTGTAATTTAATTCATTTAAAATGCATTTTTAGAATAATAGTCTCCAGTCATGAGTTTGATATTTTTGGTGGTAAATCAAGAACAAAGCATAAATTGGATAATAAGATTGCCCATCAAATCCATCTCCTAACTGTGCTGTTCTGTCTGCAGGATGATTACAGGGTGTGCAGTGAATACAACATCATCCAGAGGGACCAGGCTCCTATCTGCCCTGTGGATGCCTCTGGCTGCTTCACTTCAGAGGTCACTGACTTTGCAGGACAGTATGTCAAAGTGAGTGACACATCATGCATTTACATGCAGATAAGGTTTGCACAAATTCCTGCTCTTTTTCTCTTGCTTAAAGCCCCTAGTATGATACTCAGGATAAACACCTCTATACACCTCTATTCTGATAGCTGTCTTACTTCAGTATTTAATTTTTAATTTCTTGGTACCCACTCCCTGCCTGCTCTCAATCTCTTTTGGTTTATAGATGGAAATGTGTCTTCCCATGATGATATTTTTTGTTATCCCCTTTTATTTATGTGAAATGTGCCATTTTCTCCTTCTCATTCGCTGGATGCTTCAATATAAAACATATTTAGTTGTAAAATTTTGTGAGTCAGAGCAGTTTGACAAAGTTGTGTTAGTGAACGTGCTGTCAAAGCACTTTATCATTGTTTACCAGTGCACTGGATACCCTTTGCATTCTGTCACACCCAAATGCATTATCATCCTAAGTGCATAGTGAGTTTAAAAATAGCACTCCTACATGATGTGATCACTATTTCACATCCTGGTGCTGAGGCCAGGGAGTGGACTCAAACTGCCTGGTCACTAACAGTACAGCGTTAGCTAATAAAGAGCATGCAGCCACAGTTCTCTGAAAGTCTGTCATAATCCACTTTTGAAAAGTGTTAAAACGTAGCGCGAGTTTCAAGGCTGTCTGAGACATTCTTTCCCGCCGCATAAAAACACAGAGGTGATCTGAGGGAGCGTCATTCTCAACGCGGGCAACGTGCGAAAGCAAGACAGCAGTTGTTTCTTTGTTTCTTCCTGTAAACTGAAAAGCAAACCCGGGGTTTTACACAACATGAGAGCTGCATCTTATACCCAGAAGAGCTTGCAAGTTAGCAGCTCCAGTGGCAGAGTTCGGGTTCAGAGCCCGTCGCCTTCCCGCTGCCGTGGATCCTCGTATGACAGTCGGGGACGCTCTGGGTATCGTGGAACTGCCGTCGAGTTGGACACAGAGATACACCAGCAACATGCCAACGAGAAGGAGGAGATGCAGGAACTCAATGTTAAGTTTGCAGGATACATCACTAAGGTGCAGGCGCTGGAGCAGAGAAATGCCTCTCTTCAGGCTGAGCTTGCTTCGCTGCAGGGCCGGTACAAGGGAAGCCCCACAGGCATCGGAGAAGAATATGAGCTCAAATTCAGAGAGCTGAGGGAGCTGATTGAGACCCTGACGAATGAGAAGGGAGCGGCTGATATTGAACGAGGCTACATCGAAGAAGAGGTGGAAGTGTGGAAACTAAAGCTTGACGAGGAGCTGGCTCTGAAAGAAGAAGCAGAGATGATTCTGAGGGAGTTTCGTCAGGATGTTGATAACGCCACGCTGCAGAAGGCTGAGCTGGAGAAGCGCATAGAACAACTGGTGGCCGAGATAGAATTTCTCAAGAAGCTGCACGATGAAGAGGTGGCTGACCTCATGAAGCAGATCGAGGATTCAAAGATTACAGCAGAGATGGATGGCGATCGTCCCGATCTGGCTGCTTATCTGCGCAGCATGCGTGCAGAGATAGAAGCTGTTGCTGCCCGCAACGTCCAGGAAGCTGAGAAGTGGTACAAGGGCAAGTTCGACACTCTCAAGGAGCATGCCGGCAAACATGAAGAACAGATGAAGACCATGAAAGACGAGATCACGACCTTCCATAACCAGGTGACCGATCTGCAGAACCAGATTGACGGGCTGAGGGCTCGCAATGCCGCCCTGGAGCAGCAGCTGGAGGAAATGGAGATCTCCCACATGGATAAGGTGGGGAGTCTAGAGAGTGTCATCGCTCAGCTGGAGGCCCAGCTCTGTGACACCAAACTGGAGATGACCAAGTATCTTCAAGATTACCAGGAACTGCTGCACATAAAGCTGAAGCTGGATGCAGAGATTGCAACCTACAGGAAGCTGCTGGAAGGAGAGGAACAGAGGCTTGGAATTGCCAAAGATGCCTAAATATCCAGAATGAGACCAGTGGCAAGTCACAACAGGAACAGTCACAAAGAGGACCTGCAGTGCATCACGAAGCAGAAAGATCACCCCTGTATAGTAACGAGGACTCTGAATAGTTTACTTTCCTGTCTACTCCATAATCTTTGGGCTGGGTATTGCTGAACATGTTCAGCTGCAGTAAGAAGAGTTTTGACTAAGCAACAAAGGATACATGCATACCTTTTTTGAGGAGGTGCTAGTTTTTTACCAATTGTGCCTTTATTTTGCTTTTTAAGCAGGAAATAAGTGATTGAGACATAAGAGCATTTATGTAACATTTCTCTGTACCTCTGCACAGTTCTTTTCTTAAGAAAAACAAAACAATGCCCAGAGATTTATTAGAATATTAATACCCAGCCCTTGTCATTCATCATCAACACCTGTGTACATTTGCTCGCTTGCCGGTCCGTACAGCCTCCCTTACTGAAAACGTTTACATCATTTTCTAAAACCACCCTCTGTCCTTATTATTTCCCTCCCCTGTCTCCTCTCATTTCTGTGTTTGGCAGTCCTCGTTTCTCCTTGTTCCCTTCCCTTTTCTTTACTCCTGCAGAACTCCTGCTAAATTTACCTTCCCCACTCTTCTTGCCAAGTCAGCCCTGCTGTCATTCCTCTGTCACTTTACTCTGCTATGGATCCTCACTTTTTCTGGTCACATTGCCACACTTGTCCAAGTTTTGCAATTTTGCTGCCTTCACAATGAACCTCTCAACTCGATGCCAACGAAGCAGAACATATAACCTTAGTGTTACGATTGGTCTTTAGAGTAACCCCAAATTTATTTCCCCACATACGACTGTTGACCATTTACACTAATGTTGACCAAATATTACTTAATAAAGATTTATGTGAGTGCATACAAAATGATGCTGTGACGATTTTTCTTTTCTTCCTGTTGACCTTAATGTCCTACTTTGTACTTTTGTATAATGTCTTTTTGCCTCTCAGTTTTAGCTCCAGCACATTTAACATGCTAAAAATCAGCTTTTACCAAGTCAGGCCTAGTTGACTTCAGTATGTTTAGTAATTAGTTGCATAGTTAGTGACTGTGAGAGAGTTTTTTACTTTAGATCAAACAGTTTTGAAACCCTTGCTGTGTGCTACTGTAGTTGGAATCACAAGTTTGAGTAATTTAGTAACACATTGTTTATACATTATTTCTGTTCAGCTGGCCGGGGGTTAACTCGTTCATTCTCTTACTGGGTTGCAGGCACATTTCCAAGAAATCATCATCATTACAGATCCATCTTCATGTTTTAATGAGTTTGTTTCAAACCATAACATTTATTCCTGGCTGAAAAAGTAATGAAGAAAACAACCACCTTATCTTTAGAAAGGGTCAAGACCAGCAGTCTGCACAGCACCTTGCTGAGAAGTTATATTTATGAGCTTCCTGTGAATTACACTGTTAAAGGAAGGTGAAGTGTTGTGTGATGAGCCACTGGGATGATTGTATATTAGATTGTTTGCTATAAACAGTAAACTGCATAAGAAAACCCACATTTATTTCATTTTGGTGGTATTGATGATAGGTGTGTATGCAGAATATGACCTTGGCTGCAAATTTAGCGCCATTTTTTCTTTCGGAGGTACACAAAGTCAGTGTTTTCAAGTATTCAGAGGTTGCTGTCTCCTTGGAATAACTTTTACCTGAGTTTATTCCATCTGGTTTAAAGGTGTAGCATGAGTATTGCTGGAAATTTAGTAGAGAAAAACAAGAAATGAAAAGGGTCTATTAGTATTTGTGTTATACTGTATTTTCCAGAATATAAGCCATACTTTCTTTCATAGTTTGACTGGTCCTGCTTCCTATTGTCAGGTGTGACTTCTATAGCAATATATGGCCTATATAATTCAACATATTTTTAAATGTAATTCATACTGACTGACATGAACCAAAGAGAAAACATTACCGTCTACAGCCACAAAAGAGTGTTCGAGGCTTGTGACAACTACATGCTGTTCCAAGAACGAAGATCCGAAAATGGCCTTATTTCAGCTAGAGGACTTTCTTTCCGGCATCTGTCTGTGTGGTGGAAAAATCCAGAACAAACATGTTTATCCTTCTTATCTATGACCTTTATGAGCATTTACAGGCATTAACTTTGAAATCAGAGTGATCAGGGATGTTTTACCTGTCACATATAGGCCTACATGAAAAATCTGAAAATGTTCTTATTTCAGCGACAGGACTTCATTTTGGACGACAACATGTGGACATTCTGTAAACGCATTAGTTACACGTGGCCATGAGTTGGCTATCTTGCTCCCACGTTAGTAATCAGATTTATTAATGTATGGCCATGGCATAACATCTTGTGGCCACGCATTTGGGACACATGGGCACAATTTTTTTTCCCCGCCCATGTCACTAGAGGGGCTTACAGAATTGTGACTGGCAGCTTGTGAACTTGCTTACTGGTATCTTGCTTGTTGGACTCACATGTTAAGTTGGCATATATCAGATATGTTCTTTATGCCATCGTGTAGCTGCGTAACTGTTAATGTGTTAACATACCAGACACCTATTCAGCCTTTTGTCCTGTCCGCTATTAAGTAGTTGTATAACTTGCCTTTCCAGTCTGTTGTCAGTCTTGGACTTTGTGAAATAAATTTCTAAATGTGACTTGTATATGTTTTTTTTCTCTTCACACCGTTTTATATTTCTTCACACCGTATTTTTTGACTGGTAGGACTTATACTCCAGAGTGACTTGTGGACCAGAAAATACAGTAAATAGAAGGAGTAGCAGAGATGAAGGGGTCCAGTGCTTCCACTAATTGAGAGGAAAGAAAAATGTAAGATAAGATTCAAACAAAATTCTGCATTAAATAAATAGTGCTACAAACCACAAATTCTAACAAGCCTTGCAATTAATGGCAAAATAACTGACAATGATCCCACTGTTCCTTTCACATGCTCAGCTGTCTTTGAGCAGTTTGAGCCTGTATCTCTTGCTGATCTCTCAAAGGTGGTGTTTGGGCTCAAGCTTTCCTACTTTCCTGCCGACAGTGTCCATCCTTCTTTGATCAGAGATTCCTTTTCCTCTATTGGTCCTGCTGTACTGTGCATGATTAATGCTAGCCTGTCATCTGGCTGTGTCCCTGCCACCTTTAAGCAGGTTTAAGAGTGTAACCTCTTCTGAAAAAAACAGCTTTAGAGCCCTCTGTCCTTGCTAATTATAGACCAATCTCTAAATTTCCATTTATCTCTAAAATTTTTAAATTGGTGCTGCAGCAAGATTTACTTTTTTTTTAGCTTTTTATTATGTTATCATGTAATTACCTCCCCGGAAAACATGCCCCGGGGGTTACTTTGACTCATTCGCGCATATTTGAGAAATCCCTGAATCTCTTAAGGCATCAGATACAAACATGGAGTGATGTCACATTTCTATAGGTGTTTTTTTATGTACACTGTATTTTCAAAACTACTGAAGGTAAAACAGTTATTTGGTTGTGCCATAAAAGGGAATTCATTGCCGAATATTTGGATCTTAAATTGAGCTTGTTGTTTTGTTTTATCTATTGTTTTTACTTTCATTATTTCTGTTTTTAATCTTTATTTTTGTTGCTTTTATTCCTTGTTTTTATTTTGCTTTAATCCAAACTTGTTCAGCACTTTGGTGACTATTGTTATTTATAAATGTGCTATATAAATAAACTTGAGATTGAGAATGATGCCTGATCATTTTCCCAACTTCCGGTGGATTCACTCTGCTGCTGTGATGTGAAAGTGTACTCCATGGTCTGTCCACACTCATGGAAGTCACAGCCAGCCAGAGATGGTTTCTATGCTGCACTTAAACCACAGAGTAGAACAAAAGTTGACTTTTTAAAATGTCATTATTTTTTGTTTCTTTTTAAGGATGCTGACAAGAACATCATCAAGTGGCTGAAGGAAAAGGGTCGCCTGGTCAATGCCAGCAGTTTTAAACACAGTTACCCCTTCTGCTGGAGGTGAGACATGTCCAGATTTCACACCAAATCTTATCACACATCTTTGCCCCATCAATGACTCACTTTAACAGCTTCATTTTCACTGGAAGCCATTTAAAACAACAGTTAAAGAATAACCCTCCTGGCTGGAAAAGAGGGTAAGAGGTAACAGATGTCAGACCTGATGAAATTACATATATTTCCACCTTCAATGCCAGTGGCCTTATTTTAAAACGTCCAACATAAAGGTCAATGTTTTACACCATTTAGTTTTGTATTTTCATGTTGAGCCTTCATGGTCCCTGCACAGAATCATTTCACAACACCCCTCTAGCTCCCGCATCACTCTATAACCGTCAAGCATGTGCAGAAATGCACAGATTTAACTTTTGACCGGACTAACTCACTTTCTCACTTAGAGCAGCTGCAGCCTAACCTGAGCAAGATTAATTAACCCCCAGCAAATGTGCAGAGATGTGCTCTGGAGCCACAAAAAAAGCAGCCATATAAAGATGAGTTGGCTGTTATTAACCACTTGCTGCCAGTATTTGTCATCAGTTACTGCTGTGAGTTTGGGGGATTTTTACACCACAAACTTGCATTTAAATTTCACTAAGACAGTTTGCAATCAGCAAGAGCAGAAAAGAGGAACAGAGAAATGAAGCTGGTTTTACAATGTTGATGAAAATGTGTAGAATGGGCTCTATGCACAGCTCCACTACTTCCTGAACAGCTCCGTTGTTTCCTGTCTTTCATTACTGGACTAATTAATTAATCCAGGTGTGCCTGACCCCTTTTAGACTATAGTGATGTTATCTTAAGACATGTCTACTTCCTTTTTGAACACACCTAATTTCACTTTATTATTTTTCTTCCTAAGACTATCATTTATACTTGTTGCATTTTGTATGAAGACTGCCATTTTTATCTGAAAATTTTATTTCAGAAGTGCTAAATGGCAATATGTCAGCATGTTACCTGTTGTTTTAGTGGTGGGTACTTACAAACTATTCTACTACTGCTAACTATTCCTCTGTATCTGTTGCTGTTTTTTCCTTGATTTTTTTTTACCCACTTTTTAAGTGTGACTCTGGTGTCTGTTGATTGGTTTTTGTTTGTAGTTCTTGTAGAAATGTTCTCCCGACTTTACTGAAAATGAGCACAAGCCCTCATTGATTTCCTGGTTTTAAATAAAGAATGAATGAATGAATGAATGATATCCTCAAGAGGAGTGGAGAATATCTATTTTTGAAGAAACTTAAGAAATGGCTGTATTATGCATTAATCCTTAAATGGCTTGTTTACACACACACATATATATATATATATATATATATATATATATATATATATATATATATATATATATATATATATATATATACATATATACATATATAAACACACACACACATATGTATTGGGGGTGCAACATTTGTTAATACTGTTCTGTAACATTATTAATGCTAATTGAGTAAGTGAGTTAGTGCACCACCTCCTGGTGGTGAGGAATTAAAGTTGAAGCCATTGGGACTTTTCCACTGCCCATTTTCGTAACCCTTCCTCACGGCACGGCACACTTTATTTGTGTTTCCTGTGGGAAAACCCATTGCGAGCCGTTACTATTTTCCGCACCCGTTTCAGAGCTGGCTCAAACCGTGCTGAACTTACACAAAGCGTGACGTACCTGACGGCTCTCCACTTATTGGTCAAAGGAAATTGTCATAATATTTGTCATACGTGTTTCGCCTCGCTTCTTTTAAAAATATCTGGCTCTGTTTTCGGTGACAACAAGCCACAGAGAAAATGGTTACATGCTGTCATTCAGACATATTTCGACACACAAATGTCCCACCATTCCGACAAGGCTTTACATGTAAGGAAACGTGTATTAATAAGAGACACTGACTCTGCGTTGTGCAGTGCTGAACTGCAAACGGTAGAGACCCTGATTAGGCATTTTGCTTCTGCAAATGAATAAATATTTGCTGCCACAACACAATTTGGTAAAATGCCAAGGAATGAAACAGTTTTCACTCCAAACTGTCCAATAGAGCCCTGCACTGGAGCCCCAAGCCCGTGGGCTGGGCTTCGGGCCAGTGACCATATCATCACCTTGGCCCGGGCTCTCCTTTAAAAAACAAACAAACAAACAAAAAAAAAACGAGCTAATTAGAGAGATGTGTGTGATGTTTGTGTTCAACCAATTTAATTGGCAACATTTGAACATTTTGTTTCTTATTGCTGTGATATGTAGGTCAAATTACCGAGCGCTGTTGCAGTTGCACCGCTGAGTCATTTAAAAAAAGACACAATCATGAATTAAACACCAGCCAAAATGCTTCATACACTTCACAAACTCATGTTAATATTGAAAGGAAATGAAATATACCCACTTTTGCCATAAAAGTTCTCAGATAAGATTGGAGGTGCACCTATAACGGCACCTTTACGCATTACGCACCAATTCTCATTAAATAAAATAATGTAGTCATTAAGTTAAATCAATTCGTTAACTCTATTTAAATAAATTAAAAAAAATGACTATAGCGCAATATCACGCCAAGATCCCCAATTAACTGTCATTGTAAACTGCAGTGCGCTTGCATACAGACAAGAGGATACCAGATGGATACAATGATGGGAAATAGTTAATTACTGATTTAAAATGTAAACAAATTAAATAAATAATAATAAAATGCTACAAGATTTAGATATGGGCCTAATTAAAGGTAGAGTCCGAATCCCCTCCAGCGTTTCTGTTTGCAAACAACAGCATTCAAACTTAGCGCTTCTCCCTCTCAAGCTAATGGCCGCCTCGTTGTAGTTAACCTATTCAACTTCAAGCTTCTCCTTTAGAGCTCAGAAGCAGGTACAAGCCAAACTATGATTAACCCTGGTTTTCCAAAGTGCATTATCTGAAGCTCTTACCTTTTCTTTGGCGCATCCACGGTGTTTCCTTTCTTTCTTTCTTTTTCCTTTGAGAGTTCGAATGACTGGCGTCTGCTCCAATCATGAGCTTATTTCCACACAGCGTCATGCTCTTAGCTCTGTCATTGGCAGCCGATATAAACAGAAATCTCCACCCAGAAACGTCCCGAACACAAGAAAACAAAGCTAAAGAGCAAATTACAGGCAGGGGAGAGAGTCTAACGTTTATTTTCAGGGGGGGGGAACGTCGGACTATACCTTTAACAGTACTGTCAGCTTCATTCGTCTGCTTTTTAAATTATGTCGAGAGCAAGCGCACAGGTGATTTCTTTAATTGTGTGTTCAATAAAGTTTTAGCTTCTGAAATCAGATTTTTAAACAGTTTTGATGGAGCTCAATGTTTATCTGGATGTTGTGGCTTCATTCCGAACCATTTCACCGAACTTGGACGACCCGCGGCGTTTGGAGATAAAAGCAAATAATGTTCAGTGTAATGCCGGTTTTGTGCAACATGCTTAAATGCACACATAAATACACACTTTCCCCTGCTGTACAACATGAAGGAAACTGGACGTCATTCACATGTTTTCGCTGGAATTAGTCTGTTACTTCAAGTGTCACCTGCAGCGCTGTCATTGATATCTGTATGTGCAGTTATTAATGTTGCAGAAGCCAGTGGGCATGAAGATGCACGGCTCTGTGGAGACTGCTCGAGCTGGCTGCGGTGACTGGAGACTGATGCTGTATTTCTGCTTACAGTCAGTGATCCCTGAGATTCAGACATGAATCTAACATGTTTAGACCAGCCAGAGTTACATTTATACGTGGAGGCATATTATATTTGCCGTTTCAGGAGATTTTGATAACAGATTATTAAGTTGGTTTGTGAGGCTGTGCAGTCCATCTGCTGTAAAAGCAGTCAAAATCTGAATGAGAGGGCTTTTAAAGAAACTGTTGGAATGGTGGGATGTTTTTTTTTTTTTTTTTTTTTTTTTTACTGTCATTACTGTCATTCCGACCATAGAATGAAAAAATTGTTGGAATGATTAGCCATTTAGCAGAAATTTAAGTGCTGCCATTTCAACAATTGAGGACCTTTGTCGGTGTGGAGGAATATTGGCGATTGCCTCCCGAGGAAACAACAGCAGTAACACCTCCATATCATCCAATGCCTTCATCGTTGTTTTTACTTTACTGACCACCGCGTGGCGCGGCAGTGACGTCACGGCAGTCTCGACCGCGCCAACTCCACCCACTTCCAGGTAGTAGACGACTACTTCTGTGTGGAAACAAAAACCGTCCTGGTCATCTTTAGCGTGTAGTGCTGTACTGTGCTGTACCGTGCCCTGCGCAGCTGCAATGGAAAAGGCCTATATAACCTTTAAAGCCTGGATCAGACCTCACAAATTTAGCCCAATTTTGGCCCGACAGAGACGTCGGAGACAGTCGCTCACTGTCGTGCCAGATTCTGCGCTGTTGGATCGCGGAACGTTGCACCTTTGCTCCGTGTAGTGTGACATGATGAGCGATTGGGGATTTGGCGCCTGCGACACTTCACGACTACGACGCAGAAAGACTGGCGTGTCAGAATTTTTTGGGGTTTGCTCGCCTAGTGCGACATGTCCTGCAACGTTTTCCTACATATCAACCAACAGAAGGACAGTGTGCCCCTCGCTTCCACCAATAACCAGAGAGATCGCTCAGTCGAGCCAGTACACAAACAACAATGATGAAAGGGGGGAGAGATACAGCTGCTCTCCAGTAGAGCAGTGGAACGGAGGAGAGATTTGAGGAGCTGTGGCATCGTTGCATCTGTTTTCATAACTGATTGACAGCTGCTTGTCCCGCCTCCCCATCCCGTGCCGTCTCTTGCGACACTACGCGATGATCAGATGGTTGTCGTGTCTAGTGCCATTCTCGTAGTGTGACCACTCGCGAGTAACAAGACACTGTCCACAGGGTTCCTGCGGGGTCTTAAAAAGTCCTAAAAGTCTTAATTTTACAAATCTGCATATAATACCTTGAAAAGTCCTTAAATTTGACAGTTGTGGTTTTAAATTTCATATGGTAGGTCTTTAATCATCTTATGCTCCAACAGATTTTATATTGGCCAATCAGGGAGAGATCTGGGTGGGTCTTTGTATAGTCATCACCTGTCTGCCTGAGATTTGTGTGAACATCTTGTTTACCTTTTGGAAGAAAATTTCAAACCGGTATATGGCGGTAATATAGGTAATGATGGCCTGAAGTTGTTGTTCAATCTATCTTTTTTGACACTATCTTTGTAAATGTAGAAGAATCTGTGTTTCTGCCAGTGTGTCCATGAAATGGGCATTAAATTCTCTTCCAAGTGGTCTTAAAAAGTCTTAAATTTAACTTGTTAAAACGTGTAGGAACCATGTGTCCAATTTTATGACGCAATGTATGTTAATCTGATATAGCGACCATCATGAACGCTGAAAAAAATCATGTAGTCTGATCCAGGCATTAGTATGACCCTGAGGGTTAGCGTTTTGTGAGCAAAAGTGCAATGATACATCGGTGGTGCCACATAATCCTTAACTACATCGGTGGGAACACAATAAATATGACATGAAAAAAGGCGTGAAAATTTCTTATTTGTATCAAAAATATTGAACTGTGCCTCTAATGTATCGCACTGAACCGTGAATTTTGTATATTGTTGATTCTGTATGCATTGTTATGTATTATTTGCGTATTGCACTCTTGTATTTCTCAGATCTGACACACCTCTCATCTACAAAGCCGTCCCCAGCTGGTTTGTGCGGGTGGAGCACATGGTGGAGAAACTGCTGGACTGCAATGGAAAGTGCTACTGGTAAGCCATTTTCTGAACCAAGTGATAACTGGCTTGGATTTTAGTGACAGTAAGGTGGCAGCTATGAATCTACTTACCAAAATAAGTAGTCTTAAATGGCTGGAGCCAAGACGGATAGCAGATACAATCCCAAAACAATTACATCTGCAGTGCTGCACCACTACATCAAGTCGTTGGCCTGTCTCTGCAGGACAGCCATCACTGGGTGCAGAAATCATGAATGGAAAGGTAATGGATTTTAACTAGAAGTTGTTGCAGTGACTGGACTTTAGTTCATGGCTGACTTTTATTTTTTGTTGTAGAAACATTAGCATGATGCTAATTGTAAAGAAAAAAATAGAAGCATCAGCATGACGGCTTTGCTAAGTGGTATTACCCGTGCTGCTCCCAGTGCTCTTTTCTGAGCCACAGTAGCTGCCTCTGGTAATAGGACTGTCAAACTGAGATGAATGACTAGCCGTTAGGAAGGTGAAGACGCACAGACACACACACACAGATATCGGGATTGAGACGCACACACCACTTTAAAGGCTATAGTCCTTATCTAAAGGGTACCAGTGGTATATGCACTCTGTTTCCAGATTATTTGGTAAACCAAGCTAAAATGTATGCAGTCCATTAGAGTGATGTTTATTTATCATACCCCCACTAGTACAAGAAGATTGGGAAAAAAAAATGGAAATGCTTCTTGTTTTGGTACAATGCAACCAAATTTAACCAAAATTTGATAATTACCTAAGCAGTTTATTAGCATTTTGAGTGAAGATTTTTGACTGTGAGACTTGAAACTCTAAAACCTCAACAGGACCTTTAAAGACTGCAGGATTTGAGGTATTCTGCATAATTTCCTCAAGTTGTACTGATTCAGTGCTTATAATTTGGACCGCTTTCCTGTCCATATTTACAGTAATATCATTTTAGAACATCCAGTCAACACATGCAGCTGTGCACCTTATGAATTTACACCTTATAAATTTTGTATGTAAAAGCCAATGAGAATATGTGGTGCATTCAAGTTTACTTTGTGAAATATTCATAAAATCTTTACGTAATTAGTCACAACTATTGTTCAAAATGAGAAAATCCATCCATTGTGTGAGGACCAAGGTGAACATGTGAACACGTAGAAAGGCCCCAGCTGAGGTTCAAACCAGGAACCTTCTTGATGTGAAGTGATGTAGCTAATGTCAACACTACCACACATCCCCAAACGAGAAAAAATAAATATATTTTTTTCCCCATTGAAGTAAATATATCTGTAACTTCTTTCTTCTGTCTTCACTTACCCAGACATCAGAGATGTAATTTCTTTTATGATTAGAATTACATTTTTTATGATGACAGTATTACATCAAGGAAGTGGTGCCCCAATAATGATAAATATTTCTAAAAAATAGCAAATTTATCATGATTATTGATGATTGATGATTATTCCATATAAATAACCAAGATTTATATTTGCCTACTTCTTAATTTAAACAGACACAACAAAAAGAAACACTGAAAGAAGTATAAAAAGATTTGTTGACAAAGTTGAACTACAAAATATAAATAAGTAAAAATTGTCAACAAAGGAGCTCTGAAAATCACATCATGGGCATTTTCAAGTACATTGTTAAATGCACATTGTCATGGAAACGAGAGAACACTTGAACGTTGATTATCAGTCTGAGGGCTGTGAAGGAGTTCATTTTAGCTCACAAGTTCTATCAAATTTTAAGAAAGCAAAGGGTCAAATGCTGGTGACCACATTCTCAGAGTGATTTGTTTATTTTATCTCTGTACTCAGATGGTGCAGAG
Organism: Atherinomorus stipes; assembly: GCA_023101725.1. NCBI lineage: Eukaryota > Metazoa > Chordata > Actinopteri > Atheriniformes > Atherinidae > Atherinomorus > Atherinomorus stipes. The sequence continues at coordinate 55,241 of JALJCO010001492.1, read as the reverse complement.
CATATTCAAGCTAAGTGTCCATTGACAGCTGAGTGATTTCTCCTGATGCCTGTCAGAACTGAGTGAGTGCTCATAGGGAAGCAGCCGTCTTCTGAGGCTCAAGGTGAAGAAAGCTTGGCGTTACAGGACATGAAGACTTAATAAACATGCTGATGACCATCTTATCTTGAAAATAATTTGGATTAAATCTGTGAAGAATCTGGATGCTCTTTTTCCTGTTAGACTTTATTTATTGTTTCAGACTCAGCTGTATTATGAAAGTAATCAAGATGGTGTGCTTAGACATCTTCAGCGGATCTGCAAGGATTGCTGTGGTAACGAGGTAGACATTAACTATGTAGCAATGCTTGTGATTGCGCTAGATTTGACATTGTCATTATGTGGATGCAGCTGATCATTAATCTGTTTATTAATCTGATCAATGTTAGATGCAGTGAGTTTCCAAAGGTAGACAGCAAAAGTCAGCTGGTCTTTGCTTGACTTTTCTGAAGACCTTGAAAAAGTTGAAGTTTGTTGAATATCTTGACAAAGCTTTGATTTGTTCCACTTTAGTAAATTAATTGAGGACAGCTTGGTCTCTCTCACAGGCTCCTGGTCTGCTGCTGGACAGAGACTGAGTCACAGAGGGAACTGAACTGTAAAGGTCCACTTTCACTCTCCACTTGATCTTAGATGGCAGGGGATGTGGGCTTGAGTGTTTACAAGTTGGTGCTAAAGTAATCAAAATCAAATTTTTCTTCATTTATGTGAATGAGGAAGATAGAATTAGACTTTTTCTTTTACATGCACAGTCTATCAGTTTCAAATTTATTTTAAGACTTTTCTTTCCTTTTAAACAAACCAAAAAAAAAGGATTAATTCATTTATTTAGTTACTGTATTATAAACTTCCTTACCAAACCAAACACAACAGAGAATCCACAAACTGATGCAGTAACATCCAGGAGCACTCCATGGTACTCGTGGCCTTTTGTCCCTGCCATTGGTTATATAGGGTAAAACCTGGGATAGTACCTTGCCCTTGGAAAGTCTGTGCCAAGGTAACTAAGATTTAGTGAGACTTTCCAGCATCTGCAGCTTGCATTAGAGGTGATAAACACAGCTATAATGCAGAATGATGGTCTTTTTTTTACTTCTTTGTTGTGTTTTTAGATTAATAAAGGATTGAAACCGAGTCTGCTCCTATGCAACAGATGAATCAAAACATGACAGAACTTCCTCGCAGGGTTACAGCTACTTAGCTATGATGGGACATTCACTGAGTCATTTAAAGTCATTTAACCCATTCTTTTATTCATTTTTCCTTCATCGTCATTCCCCCATCCCCTTACCTGATTGGCTTCACTGGCCACATCTCTTCTCCATCTCTCTCTTTGAATCCATCCCTGTCATCTGTGACTTAGAATAGAAGCCTTAACATGTTAAATAATTCTTGTCTCAAGCACAAGACTGCACACTTGAAATTCTTCATTTAGCATGAACTGAGAAAAGGAGGGTAAAGAATGGAGACTCGGTGTTGAGCAGCAGCAAAAGGAAAAAAAATCATTAAATTGATATATTAGGGGCCTAAATAGAAATGCCTCCTGCAAATGGGAATTGATGAACTCTTTGCTTAGCGCGTGGATCCTGGCGACGATTTATACTCCCCACTGCACTGTTCTCCTGAGCAGCATGGCCTGCTGCAGGAAGAGAAGGGGACAGGAAAAATGAGAGGGAAAAATAGGAGATTGAGAGATAGTGGATTAAAGCTAGAAACCAGCTGAGGCAAAATGGGAGAAGGAGAAAAGAGAAAAAGGCAGTACAAAGGAAGATGCCTTGGAGGGAATGTTAACCTTTACAGCTAAGCTTCATAAGGAGAGAACTTTAAGTTTATTTTGATGGCTAAAAATAAAGAAGTAGAAGCCAACTCGGGAAAAGGAGGATATTTTGTCATGAGAAATTGAACTGCACATTCATATATTTGTTTCCCTGCACAGGTGCTTTAAAATAAATTTGCAGTTTAAAACTGACTTTTATGGAGTTAAAGTGACCAAATTTGGCACCAACCTTTTGTATCCATCAGGGTTATATCATTTTTATGGACTTCTCCGACCCTGTGGCTGTATGCAATTTATGATAATGATGATGATGATGATGCTTGATAGTCAGATAAATCGGAGTCTTTTGTATGCAACGGCTCCATCTGTAAAAATCACAAAAAGAAGGAATATAGTTTAACATTGTACAGTTTGAGTGTAGACCAGGGGTACCCAAGTCCAGTCCTTGAGAGCTACTATCCTGCCGTTTTTAGAACATACCTTCCCCAACACACCTGAATCAAATGCCTAATTCCCTCATGCATGTCATTCAGCTCTGCAGAGGCCTGGTAACGAGCCATTCATTTGATTTAGGTGTGTTGAAGAAGGGATGCAACCAAAATGTGCAGGATAGTAGCTCTCAAGGACTGGACTTGGGCACCCTGGTGTAGACAATGGTTTGGGATAAATTAGATTTTGTATCTGTTATTCGGAATCACTGGTTTCTATTTAATCAAGTTGAGTAACACCAGTTCTCCTACACATTTTAATATCTTTATTCAAACGTGTGAAAATACACCATAATCTGTCTTTTTCTACAGGGTTCCTGAGTTTGTGCGTGAGAAGCGTTTCGGAAACTGGCTGAGAGATGCACGTGACTGGGCAGTTTCAAGGAACCGTTACTGGGGAACACCCATTCCCCTCTGGGTCAGCGATGATTTTCAAGAGGTCAGGACAACCAGAAACACACACTTTTATACTTTTTAGCAGTTTTTAATATTGCTAATGTGTCTTGGTACTCTCTCAAGATCACAGTTTGTCTGTGTCATGAACAAATATTAAGTCATCAATTCTTTTCTCAAGGAACTGATTGTAGTGTTGACGGCACTCCGCTCAATCTGGGCCAAGCACAAGAGGACATCATTAAAAAAATAAAATTACTGCAGCTCACCTTTTATTTACCATAGAATTAAGCTTTGTTTGTAAACTATCTTGTACCTTTTCAGATGAAGTTTTGTTGACTGCACCAGTGGAAAACAGAAAAACAGTTTGAACACATTTTAAATTTCTGTCTTGCTGACCTTTTTGACACTGACATAATTCTGCATATCTGGTCCAGTTTTGTGTGTGGAGGTTTGTGTAGGAGAGACTTTCAACCATGGCAGGGTTAGGTGATCATGATGTTGAAAAGTGAGCGTATACAGCGTGACTGAGTCAGCTCCCTCAGGCACCATCATAAAGTGCCTCCATACACTCAACACATGAATAATTCAGTAATATAAACAGCAAATACACATGTATCAAAACATGTTTGGTTTCCTGTTAAGCCAGTTAAGGCGGCATCAAAAGTTTACAAGACAAACTCCTATTGGGGTTTAATGGACAGAAGACATGGGGAATGAAGGGAGAGCGGGAAGGAACAAATAGAGCAGCCAAGAAAATGAGGAAGTGAAAAATGAGAGATGAAAAGAGGGAGAAAAATCAATGGAACAGAAAAAAAGAGGCAGAGAAACAAGCCAAACTGTAAATGTTCATTTTATTATGGATATATGTTGCCAAACTCTGCTGGCTACATGATGTAGACTGAACTGAATAGAGATGTCAGAATTGGGTTATTTGAGCGTTTGAAAAATGAAGTGTTGGTCCCTTGGCTGAAAGAGGGACAGCAAACGACCTGCTTGCTGGAAATAGCATTGTGACTGTTTCCAGAACACTTGCACTCCCTGGTGCCTCCTTCACACACCCTTCAGCAGCAAACCACACTCCCATATCTAAAGCCGTAAGCATCTTTGTGTCTATGTTACTGTGTGTGGCTTTATGTTTTCTGTCTCTCAGTATCTTTTTTCTGTTCCGTTTCTCTGTGTCCGTGGCTTGCCTGGGTGTTTTTTTCCCTTTACTACACCTTCTTTTATATCTGACGGTGATGTGCCTGACTGTATCTGGGCCATGTTACCTGGCACTGTGGTAAAACTAGAACAGAGACTACAGGTTATCTCTCTGAGGAGACCAGATAACACACTTTATAATACTTTGTAAGGTGAAGTTACTCGGGAAGTGTGTTGAAGAAGGCCTACTTTTAACTTCTGTTTCTGATGCAGAAGTCCAAACACAATTAAAATTTAATGAAGACTAAAAGCAGGGATGAGTAATTTTCTGTCAGTGAACAAATAGTTCTTGTTTAAACAAAACAAACCTAGAAAGGGGGAACCTTTTATTCTTTACTTTTACTTGTCTGCCAGTATAGCATAGTTTGACAGTGCTGCAATGTGCAAATGATTGAAATTCATACAGCTATATTGATGATGAGTTGTTCAGTTTATCTCTGCAGAAAGAAAACTAATGGGAATTAAGTTGAATATAATCTTAGTGGGGCATGGATTCATTTTTTTCCTCCATAATTGAATAGTTGCATACTGTGGGTACTGTTTTGTGGTTTCATTTCCTCAGTTTCCTCCTGTTTGTGTGCTTTCATTAGGTGGTGTGTGTGGGGTCTATGGCTGAACTTGAGGAGCTGACTGGAGTCAAAGTCACTGATCTGCATCGGGAAAAGTGAGTCAACCAATCATCCATCAGTTTAAACATATACTTTGTCTATTAGATAATTTGCGACCAGAAAATTAAAACAAATGATTTTTTTTTTCTTTTCTTTTTTTTTTTTTTTTTTTTTGCCCCTTCCCCTCCCCCCCCTTCTTTTTCTTCCCCTCCCAGATCATTAAGTAAAGGGCTGGAGCATCAGTTAAAATGAACTTGGTGTTTTTGGCAAAGAATAACATACTAATTGTTGAATATAGCAGTTAATTAACATCTTTAAACCATCTTTTCTGAATGTTTTAAATCTTGAGAACTTAAACTAAAATAGGAAGTGTTCAAACAAACGTTTGATTGAGAAAGTTGGTAATGTTACATAAAACAATAGCTGGTATGGAATGCTTTCTGTTAATGATGAAAGTTGCATAGCAGCTGGGGATTTAGGCTATTTTAAGTAAGCTAAAGTTTAAATGTGCCTAAATGACAGTTTCTAAAATATACCAATAACGAGTGCCCCAGTGGTTCAGGGTTTCCAGGACTTCCATTACATTAGATCCAAAAACTTACCCTTCCTAAGATGCATGTGTTCATTTTTTATTAGTACGCGTGTGTCTGTTCTCTCAGCTAAAAGAGGCCTAGTCACACCAGAAAGTAGCACAACAAAGTTAATGTTGCCACTACGATTAAATAGGTGGTGCCTAAGCAAGGTTTGTCTGCAGCTTGGAGGCATAAAGCACCTCTCTGGCCTGCTTTGTTTGAGCCAAGCTACGAAACCAGGGTTGTCCAGATCTGGTCTTGGAGGGCCACTACCATGCAGGTTTTACCCTGCTTACACTCACCTGACTGTTTTATGAAATAGTTTGAGCATGTTATTTCATTACTGGGTTGATAATAATTTAAAAATTATAAGAAAGTTTTTTGTTAGTTATTACAACCCTATGATTCTCGGCTGTGGTTGTGCCCCTGAATCTGTACACTCCTGTAATGAGCAGGCCTTAATGCAGCTGGCAGGCTGTATGGAGATGATTTGCTTCCTTTCAGCTGCATAAATGTTGCCATAACTCAATGTTTAACTTTACATGAGAGATTTTAAAGAAAAAAAAAAATCCATCCACACTCTGCAATAAATTAAATCAGATTCTGTGGGTTTTTCTGCACATCGCTAAAACATTTGATCTGTCTAAACAGAGAACACAAGACTAGTCATATACTAAATATATATGGATCACCATAAAAAGCGAAGTGGCCAGCTAATGAAGTTGGTAGCGCTGCACCTATTTTAAGACATTTTAAACCTCCAGAAATGGTGCATTAAACCACTCTAAAAGTACTCAACAATTGCCTCTTTTTGGAAAATTTCCACTTATGCACTCTCCCTTCCCTCAGCTGGCCCGAAGTCCAAGCTATTAAGAGAAGCAGAGTGTTGCTGCAGAGCAGATTCTTGTCAGATAAAAGAAGTTCATCTTCTTTATAAACTTTGTGATGTTTTCATTTGCTGTTATTAAAACCAAAAAGGACGAGTTTAACTTGTTTTTAAGCACAAGCTGACAATGAAAGAAAAATGTTTTTTTGTAAGATGAATCAGAGTGGGTTAATCTGGTAAGGTAAATTATATCTCTACATCTGAAAGCAGTTGCCAAAGTTTGTCAAAAAAAAAGAGTCTAACAGTGAGACTTAAAAAAGCCTGGATGCCCAGAAATGTTGTGTATAACTGAACGCCTTTTTTCCCCCCCTCTCTTTCTTTTTCTGTCCATGTTTTGTCTGCCCAGCATTGACAGCCTGACAATACCATCACGATGTGGTAAGGGCGTCCTGCGCAGGGTCACCGAAGTGTTTGATTGCTGGTTTGAGAGTGGCAGCATGCCGTATGCCCAGGTTCACTACCCATTCGAGAACAAGAAGGAGTTTGAGGACACGTTCCCAGCAGACTTCATCGCTGAAGGCATTGACCAGACCAGAGGATGGTAAACCGTGGATAAATGAGTGGATGAGGCAGCGAGACTGATGAATGGATGACAGGCAGTAAAATGAAAATAATTCATGTAATCATATAGTTGTCCAGATGATGTCCTGTCTTTTGTTTCCCACTCTAGGTTCTACACCTTGTTGGTGCTCTCCACAGCGCTGTTTGGAAAACCCCCCTTCAAGAATGTCATTGTCAATGGACTTGTGCTCGCTAGGTCAGTCTTCTGGCGCCACAGATATCTTTGTTTTAAACCAATAATTCACTTTCATAGAGGGATTCATGAATTTAGTAAGAATTTAGCATCTCTAAACTTGTGTGTGGTCCCTGGACTTGTTAAAATCCTCTGAAGATGGAAATGTTCATGAAAATATTTACTGAACTAGGCCACTTGTTGGTTTTTCGTGTAGAATTCTCAAACTTAAAATGGTTCGAAGTGGCATTTATAGGTGCATGAGGTTTCATGTAGTTAGATTAGATAAACGCACTTTTTTTTTTTTTTTTTTTTATTACTAGAACTAAGGGCCAACTATGTCTGGGGCTGGAGGAGGAGTTGTGCAAACCACCCGATAAACGCACTTTTAATTTTTGAGATTTTGGCTTGATAACATTCATATTCCCCATGTTTACCAGTTTGGGGTTGCGGAGGATGTAATGAAGTGCCGGTGAACTCATGTCTCTCTTTGTTTTGGGTGCGTTATGCACTCTTGGCTCTGTTAGACTTTTTCATACCTTTTTTAGGCCCCTTTAACATATTGATCCGATGTTTGATCTGTCAGTGAGGTCATTCCAGCTGGTTGTTTAGCATAGTGACTGAACTGTGTAGCACATTGATACTGTATACAAGTTAGTTTAAAAGATTATTAGCTTGAATTGAAATGCAGGTATTACAGTCCAAGTCATGAAAACACAACTTACTGAATATAGAATTTATCAACGTGAACCAATTATGACCTCACTTTGCACAAAAATTCTGCTGAAATTTCAAGTGCTGTGTGCTTGTGCATGTTAACTGATGAATGCTAAATTTGATTTAAGGGAGACCTCAAAGTTATTATTAATTTCTGATGTGCTTTATTCCCTCATGCTTTGACAAAGGCTTTTTTGCCAAAAAGAGAAGGGATGTGATCATTTGGGAAACACTCTGGCCTTTATTCCCTGTTTGATTTATTGAAAAGCCTCTTGGCCATTTGGGAATGTTGTATACCCCTTTACTTTTTCCATTAGTACCCTCAAACTAAAGAAACTTGAGGTTTTTGAGAGTATGTGTAGACCAAAAATAGGCTTGGGTTGCTAGAGTTGTAGCTCCATCAGGTGCAGTGTGGCTCTTTCTCCTCCTTCTGCGCGCATGTCTTTAATTTGAGTTCATCTGGTTTTTCTGGTTGTATTTATTTCCATAAAGTAAACTGTAAACATGCATAAAATTTGTGCTGCGTGATATATTTATTATTACAACTATCATTATTACTATTATTCTCCCTTACCCACCTGCTTTTTTTCCCTACCTCATCATCCTGCTTTTACTCAAATTACTCTTTAATGTGTGCTGTAACATTTAGCCTTCAGAGCTGCTCTGCAGCAAGGCTGCTTGTTCTCAGCCCCGGGGTCTAAATGTAGCTCTGAGCTCACAGGCCTGCTGACCTGGAAGGACTTGGCTAATTTGAATACCAAGTGCATGGTTTCCAACATGCTGCTTTGTGCATGCATGCGTGTTTATGTGCACTAATGCCATTGCTTGTCTTATTCTCACAGCGATGGACAGAAGATGAGCAAGCGCAAGAAGAACTACCCAGATCCAGGACTGATTGTGCAGAACTATGGGGCGGATGCCCTCAGGTCAGCTCTGTGCCTGCCTAAGAATGAGTTTGTGTGTATTTCTGAAAAGTGTTTTTGCTTGTGTGTAGGTTGCAGGGTTGTGTGCTACCTCATGTTAATAGCAAACATGGCTCTAAAAGGTCTGAACCGTTGTCAACACTTAACGTGGGATCTTCCCATTCCCACATACAGTATGCACACGCAAGTGCATGCTGTACACTTGTCCTCCTTAGTACATTTTCTCCTTTGCCCTGAGCAATAAGTGTTCTACGGCCATATGGCCCGATAAATAAACCACTATGCGGTTGCACCATATGCTCACATACACATTGAAGTGTGAGTTGCTAAGAAAAAAAGAAGGCGGCAAAAGTCTGCTTTTTCTCTTTTTTTGTTGAAAAGTGAACTTTCACTACATCCATGATGGCGATGGCAGTTTGAGCAGCAGCAGCAGCAAAGATCTTTGAGGGAGAAGTGAGCGTGTGACAGGCTGAAACGGACACTTTACGATCTACAAACGGTGGGTACGGAAAGTATTCAGACCCCTTTAAACTTTTCACTCTTTGTTTCATTGCAGCCATTTGCCTGTCCATCTTGACAGAAAAAAACAGAAATGTAGAAATTTTTGCAGATTTATTAAAAAGAAAAACTGAAATATCACATGGTCATAAGTATTCAGACCCTTTGCTCAGTGCTGAGTAGAAGCACCTTTTGGAGATAGTACAGCCATGAATCTTCGTGGGAATGATGCAACAAGTTTTTCACACCTGGAGTTGGGGATCTTCTGCCATTCTTCCTAACAGATCCTCTCCAGTTCTGTCAGGTTGGATGGTGAACGTTGGTGGACAACCATTTTCAGGTTTCTCCAGAGATGCTCATTTGGGTTTAGGTCAGGGCTCTGGCTGGGCCATCAAGAATGGTCCCAGAGTTGTTCTGAAGCCACTCCTTTGTTATTTTAGCTGTGTGCTTAGGGTCATTGTCTTGTTGGAAGGTGAACCTTCGGCCCACTCTGAGGTCCTGAGCGCTCTGGAAGAGGATCTCTCTGTACTTGGCCACATTCATCTTTCCTTCAACTGCAACCAGTTGTCCTGTCCCTGCAGCTGAAAAACTCCCCCATAGCATGATGCTGCCACCACCATGTTTCACTGTTGGGATCATATTGGGCAGGAGATGAGCAGTGCCTGGTTTTCTCCACTCACATCGCTTAGAATTAATGCCAAAAAGTTCAATCTTGGTCTCATCAGACCAGAGAATCTTATTTCTCACAGTCTGGGAGTCCATCATGTGTTTTTTGGCAAACTGTATGCGGGCTTTCATATGTCTTGCACTGAGGAGAGGCTTTTATCGGGCCACTCTGCCATAAAGCCCCGACTGGTGGAGGCTGCAGTGATAGTTGACTTTGTGGAACTTTCTCACATCCCCCTACTGCATCTCTGGAGCGCAGCCACAGTGATCTTTGGGTTCTTCTTTGCCTCTCTTACCAAGGTTCTTCTCCCACAATTACTCAGTTTGTTCAATCAAATCCAATCAGTTTAATTAAACACAGCTGGACTCCAATGAAGGAGTAGAACCATCTCAAGGAGGATCAGAAGAAATGGACAGCCTGTGAGTTCAATATGAGTGTCACTGCAAAGGGTCTGACTACTTATGACTATGTGATTTATCAGTTTTTAATTTTTGATAACATTTTCAAAAATTTCTACATCTAATGTTTTTTTCTGTAAAGATGAGTGTACAATAATGAGAAATATATATATATATTTTTTTATTTTAGCAAATGGCTGCAATGAAACAAAGAGTGAAAACTTTAAAGGGGTCTGAATACTTTCTTTACCCACTAGGGCTGGGAAAAAATATTGATACACTGAAATATCGCGATATTTTCATATGCTGATATCATATTGATATTTTAAAATGTGGTATTAATCTATTTTACTGATGAAATCTAGCGAGATTTCATACTTCAGTCAAGAAATCTTGCAGGTTCTTGTGAAATCTCACGAGATTTCATTGTTATGAAATTTCGTGAGATTTCTTTGGTAAAATAGATCAGTATCACATTTTTGAATATCTCTGTGAAATCTGCATATGAAAATATTGCAACATCAGTGTATCAATATTTTTTTCTCAGCCCTAGTACCCACTGTATATATATGTGTGTGTGTGTGGGGTGCGTGTGTGTGTGTGTGTGTGTGTGTATTAGGGGTGTAACAATACATGTATTCACATCGAACTGATCCCTACAGGTGTGTATCGAACCATGAACACCATGAATCGAATATCGAACAATACAGAGTTTTTAATTTATTTCATCAACTTGTGTTCTGATGATGAGCTGTGTTAAACTCAGTGGATCTGTGTTGGACTATATTCAGATCTGGTATTTGGAAATACTTTGTTCCTCATGTTAGATATGACCCTGATGGTAAGCTGTTGTGGACAAAAGGACATTGGGTAACAAAAGGCATGAATTTCATTTTTTGGATTGAAAAAATAACGAACCGTGACACTAAAGAATCAAACCGAATCATGAATCTTTAATAAAGTGACAGCAAATCTTCACCGTTGCTCATTCTAAGGTGTGTTAAGTGTTTCTCAGAGTTGCTGCTTTTGAAATAATTTCTGTCCTGTTGCATGGTGTTGCATCATTTCAGCTTGGAGCTTTCAGAATGAAACTCGAGTTTACTCCTTTTAACTGCTATGACCATTAATAGATTTCTTCCTCCATGTAAAGGGGGAGAGACAGGCTAATTTTTGAACAAAAAATCAATTCTAGTCATAAAAAAGATCTCACAAAATTTAAGTATTTGATTTTTTTTTTTTTTCTCTCACCACTACTAATCTGACACATATAGATATGTAGAGAAAACTCATTTTGCGCGACTAGGTCATTAGAACATGAAGTTGACATGATGGTCAAGGATGCTTCAGTTCGGGAAGGTGCTTCATCGAAGCTACAAATTTGATGTGTCTTTAACCAGGTACCACAGAAGATCCAAAATGTCACCTCAGTCTTGAAATGAGCACCCAAGAGCAGAGTCCAGTTCAGTATCTAACCAAATGTGCTATTTGGATAGATCCCATCCAAAGAGAAATAAATGTCATTAGTTAGGTATTTATAAGGAATCTAGTCTAAATTAGGCTGTGAATTCTTGAGCAAAAGCCAGAAAAATGTTTAGTTGGCTACGAAAGTATCAGAAATATGAGCCATGTATTTGTTTTTTCCTCCAGCACATTTAAAAACAAGGAACTATTCAAATTTAACACAAAAGCTAGCATTTACAATAACACTGACTCCAGATAAGTTAAAAATAAAAATCCTATTGTAACTTAAACTGAACTCAGTTTAAATTTTGAGGTAAAAAGTGAGTTTTCAGACAGGATTTGAAAAACAGTATAGATCTTAAAATTGCAAATATTAATTGGCAAATTATTCCAGAGCTTAAGGGCTGCCACTGTAAACACCTGAGCCTCTTTATGTTTGAACTCAGACGGCAGCTGCACTTAGAACATCTGGCTGGATGATCTCAGTGATATTTGGGGTCATGAAAGTGGAGCAGCTATGTTAAATAGCTGAGGGTTGTAGCATTTAAAACTTGAAAAGTAAGTTTAAACAATCTAAAAGTGGAGTGGCAGGCGGTGTAAATATCTTCCCAAGCGATGTTTGATGTCAGATATAATGTGTGCACACTGTATATTCCCGTCCTCAATCATTCTGTCTCTCTGTGTAGGCTGTACCTCATCAACTCACCTGTAGTGAGAGCAGAGAACCTGCGTTTTAAAGAGGAAGGTGTGCGAGATGTGTTGAAGGACGTCTTCTTGCCGTGGTACAACGCCTATCGCTTCCTGGTGCAGAACGTACAGAGGTTACAGATGGTATGTTTGTCAAACTCAGAGAGATACTATTCTCCCAAACTATTTTTCCTCTAAAAAGCACCGTACTGATGGCAGATGGCAACAAGTATCAAATAAATAAATAATTAATTGGTAATAATTTATCTTTTTAATGGCAGAAGTAATAACTTCACCTAATTGTATTTTATATGAGTGTTATTGTTGGTATTACTGCCCATTTAGAAAACCTCCTGCATCCTGAACTTTTCATTGTTTGATTTCAATAAAAAAAGACAAATCTGGACAAGGTAAAATCTGCCTAAAGTTGTTGTTTATAAATGCACATATCTGTGTATATCTTTATTGTTAGGGGTAATCACATATTTACATTCAATGACAGAATTTTTTTCCCCATTTGCCTGCCAGTGAACAATTATGGAAATTGTATTCAAGGATAAGGTCAACAAATATGATTAGTTAAAGAAATGTGCAGTTCAAGTCTGCATGAGGCTGCCAAAAGCTAATGTGACATCCATATATCCCAGACTACATCCCTTCATACCTTAATTCCCCTAGAAATTCTCAGAAAATCTATATCACCAGGGCAACGGTTTGGACATACTTTACCATGAAATCTGTAAATGCATGAAAAATTAGGTCAAATGTTTTTAAATTTTCTAAATGTTTTTCCAGTCTATCGCAGTTTATTTCCATTTACAAATTTTAAGATTACAGGTTCAAACACTTTACAGTCAGAGAAGAGACTCCAAGTGGTAATTAATCTGTAGAAGCAGATGGGACATAATATACATGTATCAAAACTGCATTATTACCATAACAGAATGTCCAGGTTTGAACTGCTTAACCTTTTTGTGTAGAGTGGCGGTAAAGTCCTCATTTTGAATCCTTCACATCATTGCTTATCATTTTGAGTAATATTTCTCTTTGGTTGTTGGTTAATATGCTAGGAGGATGGGATTCAGTTCCTGTACAATGAAAACACGGTGAAGCAGAGTGACAACATCATGGACAAGTGGATTCAGTCATTCACGCAATCCCTCATCCAGTTCTTCAAGGCTGAGATGGACGGTAGGGCAGGCACTTTGGAGACACACAGCCATGTTCCCATCCAGTTTTCATGCTGACCTGCAGGAATTTACTAGGAATTGGATTGTTTATTCTTTTCTTTCGTATCTTACATATGTCCTACATTTCAACCCATTGTGCTGTTTCCCTTTCAACTGTATTGAAGCTGACGGCTAGTATTTGTTGCAGCTTACCGCCTTTACACTGTCGTGCCTCGTCTGGTCAAATTTGTGGACATGCTCACCAACTGGTACGTCAGGACCAACCGACGCCGCCTCAAGGTGAGAGCACAACACTAAATCTATGACTCCTAAGTCTCAAAATAAACACAACTAAACGTATTTTGTATTTGATGAATCAAAAATGTCACAGGAGGACATAAATTAATTGTATTAAACACACAGAGGAAATGGCCCAGCTGAAAGCATAACTTTAAACCTCTGTGAAGTGACTTTATCACGTCCTCCACTTTTACAGCAGTGACTTTGTGGCCCTCCCTGTGAACATTTGGTTGACTTTGACTGGTGGTACTTGTGCTGATATCTGTGGCAGCATTTCAGTTTTTTTACTTCTCATTGGGGGGAAAGGACTTATTGATGTGTATGCATGAACTTTATAGGGCGAAAGTGGCACTGAGGACTGCCTGTGGGCGCTGGAAACCCTCTTCAGTGTTCTGTTCTCCATGTGCAGGTTGATGGTGAGTCATTTGGTTTAATGTCTAACAGAAGGAAAGAGAAAAGGGATTGTATGGGGAAAATTTCATGTGAGGTTTTGCTTTTGTGTATGTTAGAAGCAAAGACAACACTGATATGCAAGAGGTGTGTTTGTGTGCTTGCGTGGTTATGAATAATGCATGAGCAGTAGGAGTTTTTATTTATAACACATTGAAGATGTTTGCATGTGAGGCATGAGGCACGCTAAGAGGCAGTTAGCCTAACTGAGATCAATACAGATCCGCTGTGAGCGATACAAATTAATTAGCTGTGGTTGAAACGGGGGAGAATCACATTAGAGGAAACCTCACAATGGCAATATTCTGTTTGAACTTTTGCACCAATAGATAGAAAAACAACAACAAGAAAAGAGGAAACACACCTCAGACTTTCAGACCTTTTATGTCAGAAAATGTAAATTAACCACAATGCAGAGAATCTAATAGTCCTTGTAGTTTTAATCTCCTGTGTTTGCTTGCCTTTCGTCCCGTCTCCTCAGGCTCCCTTCACACCCTTCATTACAGAGATGATGTACCAAAATCTGCGGCACCTAATTGACCCTGCCTCTGTTGAAGAGAAGGACAACAGCAGCATCCACTATCTCATGCTGCCCCAAGTCAGGTTGGGAAAATGTATTCAGTACAGATGTAGTGGGAGATAACTTGATGGTTTTGTGTTTATCGTATGTACTTTTAGCAAAAGTTTTTTTTTTTTTAGTTTTTTTTTAGTTGTTTGTTTTTTGTAGCTTTATATACTTATATATATATATATATATATATATTTCTACCCACAAAAAGTTAGGGATATTTGTTTTTTGTATGATGTCAGAATGAACCTTAAATCCACTGCGACCTGTCAACAACTGAATTAGACTTTCTCTAAACTTTTAGATGCAATGTTCAATTTTTAGAATAGAACATCTTTTTAGATGTTCAATGGTTAAATATGAACATTTTATATTTTCCTGAAATAATAACCGAAAGTCGAATATCCCTAACTTTTTGTGAGTGGTGTATATATACTGTATATACAGTCAGTCAGTCATTTTCTGTACCGCTTATCCAGTTCAGGGGGTTGGTGGAGCCTATCCCAGCTATTATCAGGCGAGAGGCGGGGTACACCCTGGACAGGTCGCCAGTCTGTCGCAGGGCCAACACAGAGAGACAGACAACCATTCACGCTCACATTCATACCTAGGGGCAATTTAGAGTGATCAATTAACCTAACGTGCATGTTTTTGGACTGTGGGAGGAAGCCGGAGTACCCGGAGAGAACCCACGCATACACGGGGAGAACATGCAAACTCCACACAGGAAGGCCACAGTTGGAATTGTTCGAACCCCCTCCCCAGCCGGGAATCGAACCAGCGACCTTCTTACTGTGAGGCTGCGGTGCTAACCACCACGCCACCGTGCAGCCGCTGTATACACATATATATATATATATAGTAGTGTTTTTTTTTGTTTGGTTTTTTTTTTTTTTTTTTTTTTTGTTTATATATATATATATATATATATATAAACAGAAAAAAAAGGATTTCTTTTTTTTTTATTTTCCTCAAAAACTAAAGCATCAGAGGTGGTTGCAACAATAAAAATGTGTTAATTTTGCTATTTTTTGAAGCCATATTTATCTGAAGTTTATTGTATTTAAATGGTAGAATTTTGCATTTACCAAACTTCCAAAGGTTAACAGGATGCTTTTCAGGTGTTTTTATTGACCAGTATTCTTATCCAGGCAAAGAGCCAGGAAATGCATGCGATTTAATAGAGTCAGCACATCCATGTCAAACAAGGCAGCAAGTGTTTGCAAAAAATGCAGTAAAGCAGGGTTTCTCAAGTCTGTCCTACCAGAGCCGCAATCCTGCAGGTTTTTCAATGTATCCCTGTTTCAGAACACCTGACTCAAAATAAATGGATCCATCGGCCTATAAAGATCTGACTTATTAATTTCAGTCAGGTGTGTTGGAGCAGGGACACATTGAAAATGTGCAGGATTGCGACTCTTCTAGGACGGACTTGAGTAACCCTGCAATACCAAACCAAGATAGCAACCAACCTGTCAAAGTTTGTGAAAATCTAGGTTGTCATCTAAACTAGGTGACTCACTAAGTGGAGCTTTAAGAAATAGTTGTTTAATTTTTTTTATGTTTGCAGGAACATAAATCCAAATTAAATGTAATTTTGCTCTTTATCTGTTGGATGTTCAAGCATACATGATCCTCAGTACTGTAGATGATGTCACAAGCTCATTTCTGTAAGCCCCAAGTAGACAGACATTAATTTATTCAGCATAGATTCATAAAGATCACGATCTCTGTTATGTATTTTTTACCACTTAGTTACAGAGGCACTCATATTTCTGTTGATATGACTAGTTTAAGGACTCTACTGTGGGTCTGATTCTTTCTGTAACTATTTTAACAAGAGAATTTAAGGTTAGGGGTTTAAACAGCTGTTCTTACCAAACAGCACTCTTCAACAAACATAGTGAACTCCCACCCTGATTTTTGCCCCTTTTCTCACAGGATATCCACTCCTTATTTGGATCCTGATCAGGTTCAGTCACAGTACACAACCTTACTTTAGTCTTGCAGTACCACACTCTGAGCCACCCAGAGTAGAGGCTTTTGGGGCTTAAGAGGTCACAGAAGTGAAAAGATGGCTGTCATGCTTGACAGTAGATTTTCTCTTTGTGTCAAAACCTTCTGGTCTGCCCACTTCTGCTGCATTCCCAAGATGGAAGGATTCATTCATTCGATTATCTTAAATGATCATACCTTCATTTTGATCATTATTTGAAGTGTTGTTTTAATTAATTCTTTCTGTAGATTGTCATTTATTGTCTTGTGCTGTTAAATGTAATCCATGGCTCTGATGACCAATTTGGGCATCAGGGGTGTCTATAAAGTCTAAGTGAAGGCGCGTTTGGTCTAAATGCAATGTTACTGAATTAAATCAGATATGATACATTCTCTAAACGTAGTCAGTTGCAACCATCACTTTGCTCATCTCTCTTTGGAGAGATACAGGAATGAGTCCACTCATAGCAGAGTCTGAGAATTACTCTGAAAGAATTGCACTGACACTGTCAGGATTGTCTGCCCTGCAGAGTGGATATTGCTGATGAGATGTGATTTCATTCCCTTCACTTCATTTACTTTAGTAAAACGTGTGGCTTGGCAGCTGATCAGTTTTTAAGGAATGCCTGGGAGGAATGTCTGATTACCCACATTTAATTGCATCATATTTAACTATTTAAAAAGTTCTGACATGATTAAACATCCATTTGATTTTTGCATATATAAAATAGTTTGTGTAATGGTTCATATAATCTCCCCTGTCATTTGTGCTGCCTCCAGTTCTGTTGCTTTAGAAGCAGCTTGTCCTTCCTGCTGTCAGATGGGACTATTTTACCCTCCTCCAGAAGGTCAGCCACCAATCAGGCGATGGGAACAGCTGCTCCTCAATCACCCCATTAAATGATTGGCTGTCACCGCTGTCCCTGCCCTCACATTTTACGCCAGCGTTTTGTGCTTACTTTGAGGAGCACACCATACAAGTAAATGAACCAGCAACGTGTCGGGATGCACATGCGCTCTGTGAGCTCACAGTCTGGGCTGTTCAGCTTTAATTTGCATTCAGAGTTGGAGGTCTCAGCGTACCTTATTAATGGATGTTCCTGTAATAAACTGAGGGCAAGTAATATTTTCTAAAAGGTTGTCTGTATTCATAAGGAGTACAGACTCTCCCATGCTTTATTATCCATTTTCCTCAATAGGTGACTCATCTTAATTTATGATTCACTCCTAATAAGAAGGTGAGGATTACTCTCCCTGAAGATTTACATTATACTGAGTAAAGCCCAAGAAAATGTGGTGTTCCTATCATATGACTCTGTACTTTAGCTTTTATTAGCAAAACACAGCCAAGGTTTAAGTTTTAACTTGGAAAAACAGTTTTTAAGACAGAATCATTGCCATCTGATCAATTATGTGTCAGATGTGATACTACAAAGTAAAAAGGTAACGCTCTTAATCTCTTGTCTCATGCATCTGTGTCATAGGGAGAGCTTGATTGACAAGCGTATTGAGAGTGCTGTGTCTCAGATGCAGTCCGTGATTGAGCTGGGCAGAGTGATTCGAGACAGGAAGACCCTGCCTGTTAAGGTATTTCGTCTCGTATTTTGCACATTATTTACACATATTCAAAATGATGTGGTACTGTATGGAAAGCATGGTTTAGAATGTGGCAAATCAGCCCTTTGTCATCGTTTACCTACTACAGGGGTGGGCACTCCAGGTCCTCGAGGGCCGGTATCCTGCAGGCATTAGGAGTTTCCTTGTGGTAACACACCTTGTGACTTGTTCAGAGCTAGGCATCAAGCTCTGCACATACCTGTTGATTGGAGCAGGTGTGAAGCAGGAGGGAAATTCCTAATATCTGCAGGTGCCGGCCACGAACCTGTGCCCCCCTCCTACTAGATTTGTCAGTTAGGTGAATCCATTTGTTAGAGACAAAAATGACTTGAACAGACACAAGCCAGACCTGATCTCATATCAGATTATATGAAATAGGGCTGCAGCCAATATTTATATACATAAAAAGTTGCCATCACAGTATTAACTAGCACAATTTTGGTATTGTGAAATAGTGTTCTGAGACTAAATGGTAGGCTGTAAACTTTTTACAGCAAACAATTTGACCTGAAATTGTCAAATAATCATAGCTGTATCGAGGAGTTTTTGCTTTTGTTTATTTTCAACACACAGGTACAAAGGTCCACAGGCTTTTACACCCCTGAGCTTTAACTTCATACCGTGAAATACTTGTTTATGTATCGCATATATGTCTTTTGTATTTCTATGATATCACATGCTTTCCTTATATCGTGCTGCCATAGTCTGAAATATTGAGTATATTTTTAGTTCAAGTAGGTTTAGACCAGACTAGCTAATAAAACTGAGGATAATTGAGACCAGGATTAGCACGCATTTCCATAAAAACACTGGATCACAGTATCTTCTCTGAAATACTTGAGAAAAGAAAGAGGACCACAAGTAAAGACGTGTTCTCTTGGTTTATTGTTTCAAATCACTCCTCAGGAGTTAGAAAAGAACCATTATGCTCCCCACAGAAAATACAATTACTAAATCACACATCAGCTAACTTTGTGTGTTTGGCTTTGTGTTGTCAGCTTTGCAGCTCTTTGGTTTGTGTTTCAGTATCCATTGAAAGAGGTGGTGGTTATTCACCAGGACCCAGAGGCCCTGAAAGACATCCAGTCCCTTCAGAAATACATCTTGGAAGTAAGTTAACTCCATAGGAGTGCCAAATAGCAGAAGTTTTTTTTTCTTTTTTTATTCTACAAAGGGTTTTTCTGAAATCTATTTTCCCAGTTATTTACTTTGAGTACTATTGACTCACAGTTTAAAAAGAAACATCCCCTAAAACCACGTTTACACTCCAATGCCACTTCAGTCGCAAGTTGACTCGGTTGAGGAGGCGAACATCAGAGGGAGCACATCTTCACACGCTGATGTATCCTCAGCCATGATTGAAATTTATATGTCTGTTGGTTCAGAAAAGAGTGTGAAGCAGTTGTTTCGGAAAATTGTTTCACATTTGATCTACCCCATTTGACAGACTCTTCAAATGCAGAGCGCTAACAGGAACATTATGTTGCGTTTTTTTTTTTTTTTTTTTTTCCTAGCCAAACAGGAAGCACATTATGACTGTTAATCGGCAGGTTGACAGCAGTGATGGTAAGCTCATCTTTAGTTTCTGTCACATATGACTTTTGGAGAAGTTCGCAGTAGGGCTGAACGATATGGACAAAATTTCATATCTCGATATTCATGCCAGACATCTCAATATCGATACGATACGATATGACCACGGGTTTGTTGAAAACCAAGCACTTTTGTGGAAAGTGCTGTTTTGTTTGTGACTTCCAGAGCTTTACATGCAGGACAAGCGCAGGGGAAATCTATATCTTTTAGATATTTCCTTTCTCGATATTAATATCTTGAATGTTTATATCTCGATATAGATATGATAACGATATACCTTTCAGCCCTAGTTCGCAGTTCAGTTTCCTATTTGAATTCATTCAGGTGTTTTTGAACAGACTTCAAACTAGAAATACTGGGAGTACTGGGACGGAGTCCAAGTACTGCTAAGACAAAGCCTTAGTGTTTCAGACCAAGTTATACAAGTTTTTCCTCACCTTTGCTACTATTTCTGTCTCTTCAAATTCTGTTATGTCCCAAGCTGATAAGGTACTCATGTGTCTCAGATGATTGTTGATTCCAGCTCTTGATCTCATATGAAGGTGTTCAGAAATGTTGATGCAACCTTTACAGTTTAAGGGACATGTAGCAAAGAGGCTTTTGTTGCAACCTGCTGTTGGATCCTGCAAGCTTTATCTTTATTGAAGCCACTTCTTATCTATTACTATGCTTGCCTTCTAGGGAAGGAAACATTTAACCTTACCAGCCTCTTGCTACCCCCCAGTAAACAAGGTTTATCTGATCAAAATTGAGAGCAGCTGAGGTCTTGGAGCTCAGAAAAGAATCCATTGACTGTCTGTATATGTGTGCTGTATCTCACTTGGATTCTTTGATTATAATTTTTACAAATTAATATTTTAATCAGTGAGATTAAGTTTGACTTCCACTGGGTAGTCTAACTCAGATCTCCATTGGTCTGCTGGAATTAAATTCAGAGTAGTTGCGTGTAGTATGTAAAGTATTAACTTGGGAAAATGACTGCTTATATTTCGATACTGCTTAAACAGATTGCTCCCAATGTTTATTGGGAAGAGGTCAGCTGCAAAATAGGACTTTTTTTTGCCATCTGAATTTTAGCTTTGCTCAGCTTTCCCTCACTGACATGATTGTTGGTGTCGCCACCGACAGTAAAGTCTCCACTGAGTTCACTGAGATGCTCTGTAGAATATGAAATGAGTCTTTCAACGGACAATAGCCTCAGTTCAGTGTATTGCCCCATAAACACACATTTTATTCTTAAATTAAACATGTTCTTTTTTTAAATCAGTGCATTGATTGAATCCTGTTATAAATAAACTGGGTCATAGATTTCAACCTCACATTGCTTCTAACTTCATAACTCATCCGCTGCTGAAGCACATCTCTGCTCTCCAGTCAGAAAGTTAAAATGTGAGAACTGTGCCTCAACCCAAACAGTGTGATGGACTGAGAGAAGAAGTGGATGGCAGGCCTGTCAGTGCGGCTATATTTAGTATCTCTATTGCTTCACCACATATGATTGAATCACAGATTCTTTTTCTCTTAGGCTGAAGACTGAAACATTGCCCGAATAGGAGGCTTGGCCCTTTGGAAACTTTGCTGGCTTATTTCATGCCTGAATTGGTCTTTTACTGAATGGCTCTTGAATGGCTTTACAATACATGCTCAGGGCAATAAAAGACTTTAATGTGCTTTTCTATATATATCAGTTTAAATTTTAAAGTCGTGTAATCTTTTATTTTTCTGTTAATCTTGTTGAAATGGCAAAAATGTACTATACTTTCATGTAGTAACAGGCTTGAAACTGTTGTGTTGCTACCTTTAGGAAGTATTTGTACACTTTAACAAAGATTTCTTTATTTTTCCTTGTGTTACTGTAATAAATATGCATGAGGCTGTTGTTAGTTCCTCTAAAACATGATCTAAACTATGCTGTACCCTACTGTTGTTTACCATATTAGACAAAGGCAGATAAATGTAGTTCTGTCCTTACTTGGAATTTGAACAAGCTGTAAAAGACATTCTCTGAGACATGGTCTGTGACTGTGTTTTATTTTTTTCTTTATCCCCATAGGAGCTTAATGTGCGACAGTTGACACTTTCAACGGACAAAGACAAGTATGGAATCCGCCTGAGAGCTGAGCCAGACCACATGGTGCTGGGCAAGAGATTAAAGGGGGCCTTCAAAGCTGTCACTGCTTCTATCAAGGAGCTCACCAGCGAACAGCTAGAGACCTTCCAGAAGACAGGTATTACTTAGCAGAAACAGGCACATAGGCTTATTACCAAGTCTCTAGTAAGTCTTCACATCACAAAAATATTGCTGCAATGTAAATGTGTATTAACTGTATAATCTCAACATGTTCATTCAGCAGCATATATAACTTTTTTCCCTGCAGATGAAATCAAAAATCAAAGTTATGTTCTTTTTAAACCCTACAGTTACAACCCCCACTGCGAATAATTTCTTTTTCTTTTTTAGCAAAATGTACAAATTAACAACTGTTTGCAATAGACAAATCAAACAAAAATATTTTAAATAGCTCAACACTACTAATATTATGAGTGGTTTCTCCCAATTCAGCACAAAATGCCACTTTTAATGACCACTGCACTCTCAAAATGATTAACGTAGAATATGAAATGAGTGACTGTGAAAGACCTGCAACAAGACTTGGTGGCATCAGGCACTGAGGTTTCAGTTCACACTAAACACTGAAGGACCCCATGAACCAAATTCCAAGATGACACCACTACTGACCCAGAGGCACAAGAAAAATCAGCTAAAATTTGCTCTACATTGTATAAATAAGCCAAAGAGGTTTTGGGATTTTGTTTTGTTGAGCGATAAAACAAAGCTAGAACTTTCAAGCCTCTCAGATCAGCTGTATATCTGGAGGAAAAAGAAGACTGAGGCATGCAGGGGAAAGAACACCCTGCCTATAGTGAAGCATGGTTGTGGCTCAATGATGCTTTGGGGCTGCTTGTGATCATTAAAAGTGCCATTTTGTGCTGAATTAGGAGAAACCATTTGTTGCATTACTTGTGAACTATATGAAATATTCTTGTTTGATTTGCTTGTTGCAAACAGTTGCAAATTTGTTAAGTTTGCGAATAAACCTTATTTGCATTGGGGGTTAAATAATTTTGATTGCAACTGTATTTCCCCGTCATTTTGCAGTTATTCACATGCAAGGAAATGCAGCTGAGGTGGGAGGCGCTGCTGTTGACAGTTTTGGTTGCTAAGTGACCAAATGTGAACACAGAAATTAGCTGCCTTACATGGCTATGTTGCTAACCACTCTCTCCATTCAATACACTTGAAAGTTGGCCTAATTACTGTCATTTTCATCACATCATATTCATTCACGCTCCCTGCTTTGTTTACTTGTCAAGGCCAGTTTTCTCTGCAGGTTTGTGAAATGCTAGGTTATCTGGTGGACTGTTAATGAAGATAATGGCGGGTCATATCAGAGTGATGGGCAGCTCTTTTTTCAAACCAAAATTCACAGACAAATAGACAAATCAAGCAGAAGATGATGTATGAAAGACAAAAGCTCTCTGAAGAACTTTTGCTTCAGAGTGAGGGACCTTTTGATGCAAGACTTGGAAAATCTATCCCCATCAATGAAAGTATTCTCTGTATTCTTAACATTATCTTGGAAATGGTATGCCAGGATAATGTTCATCTCCATTTCAAATAGTTGTTTAGACCTTTGTCTCTTTACTAGATTTATTTTTCAATTTCCTTGATTTATTTCTAATGTGTTAAAAAGAAAGCAATGACATCATGCATTTACTATAATGATCAATGATACTACTTTAACATGGCCGAAAATGAGCAAAAAGAATTATAATTGTGCCTATACGTCCTAAAAGCTATCACTTATGCATCCCTAAATTTAAAAAAGTTGGGACGTTGTGTGAAATGGAAGCAAAAACATCAAACTGAGGTTTGCATCAGGCATATTACCGCCATCAACATTGGTGTTTTTCATAAAATATGAAAACGTTTGCATTTTTTAACATTTTTTTTGTTCTATGGGATTTGCATGTGATTACACTCTTTTTTTAAAAAAAATCTATGCTTTACACAGCATTTTTTTTATTTATTTATTTATTTTTTTAGAAGAGTTGTACTTAAATGTATATGATTGCATCAGAAGGTAACTTTATAGCCATTTTGCAGTTTCCATTGTTTATACCATTGTTGGTCTGTTTTGAACAGTTTCCAGTCTTTTTTTAAAACCCGTATTAATAAATCTAGACCCAGAGGGATGGGAGACAGAGTTATGGTCTAGAAATGTCCAAACCTCCCTTTAATCAGGCCGTGATGCTGCTTATCAAATAAGTAATTAAAGAGCAGTCAGTCAGTGTAAACGGTAAATTCTCACAATAAAGTGTGCCCCTCTCTCTTTCTGTAACACACTCTCTCACACACACATACACACGCATACAGTTTATCCTCAGAATGCAATCAGAGCTCGAGCAGGGATCAAAGCTTTGCAAGGTATCTTGTCTGTCCAATTATAGAAAGATGAGGAGAGCCCCCACCGTCTCTGGGGAAGGAAGCAGCAGAGGTCAGCTGGGTTGTGGGAACTTCAGATTTCCAATCACTTGGATGTTTGAAGTCCGGCCAGTTGTGAAGAAAAAAAGAAGCATGAACGATGGAAGGGGGAGATAGATCTGGTAGAAGAAATGTTGGGAAACATACAGATGAAAATGTACACAGCACCACCAAGTTACAGCACACCAAACCGAGAGGCAAAATGTAATGGTTGAGTGTACATAAGCAAAATTTAAGATGTTAAACTAAATGAAAAAAGTATTACAAAAGATTGACCGTTATTACGTTAGTGAGCAGCCATATCAATTAGTGGAACATGACTAAATATCTCTTTTTGTAATGAATATTAATGGGGGGATAACAGCCCATATTTAACCTTTCAAGCAGTTTGTGTTGCACATTCCATAACTCCATTAAAGCGTTTTCCAGTTTAAGTTAGGAGGGGGGGCAATTTGTAAAGGCGATTGTAGCTTGGTGGTTATTTTTTCTTACCTATACCTTTGATCCCATTATCTTTGATAAGGTAGAAGAAATGGGGTTCAGGCAGAAGATGGAAAAAGCAAAGAGGCAGGGAGGTGCACAAGAAATCAAAGCGTGGAAATCTCAGATTAGAGAGAAACAGAGTCACTGTTGAATTCAGCCTCCAGGTGCTGAGAAGTGAAGAGGACAGAGTAACATGGTCATGGTTTTTAGTTAGAACACAGTCGTGGCTAATTGCTGCCAGGGGCAAAATGGAGATGTGGTATGGGTAGACAGTTTTCTGTGTTGTTACAGCTCAGATTTGTTACTGATGTAGAGACTAAAGTTTAGGATAGGTTACAGGAAAAGTAAAACCTTGCTTGGATACCAGCTGATCCAAAACAACCTTACCCTACCTGTAACTTCCAAAGCAAACAGATTTTTTTTTGTTTTATTGATTTTGACTGCAACTCTAACATTTTCATCAGCTGAACTGAACTGGTAGTTGTTGCACATCTGAATGGTCCATGCTGGGGAACAAATCTGGTCACACTTTCAATTAACATTTACAACGAGCAGATTCAGTTAATTCAATGGATGTTGGTAAGCCAGATGGCATTGCATTAATGGCTGTTTAAAATGATCACATGCTTCATGTCAGTGCTGCGATGTTTGTAAATTTGGAAGTATTTTATATTTTCAGGCTTCTCTCTGCATTTGGGAACGTTTATAAATAAAGTTTGATGCAAAAATGTGCATAAAAAGCATACATTGGGGAGAAGATTGTCAAGTATTACTTTCTCAAATAACAAGTAAATACTGTATATCAAGGAAAGTGAGTAAAAGAAAAAATCTATTCTTTGTATTGACAAAGTAACAAAAATCCACTTTGATTCATCTTTTTATTTCATCTTTTCCTAAAAGAGGCATGTACAGTAAATTTAATGCATCACATATTGCTGAAAACACATTTCCATCAGTATCTCTTGTTGTCTGGTTAATTTTAAGGATCCATCGTTGTGGATGGCCATGAGCTACATGAGGAGGACTTGAGGCTGATGTACACCTTTGATCAAAGCTCTGGCTCTGCTGCACAGTACGAAGCCCACTCTGATGCACAGGTAGGCCTGGACTGAGAAGCCAGTTTTCAGTGCTGTAAATGCTGATGCATGGTAATGTTGATTCCTGGAGAGATTTTACTGGTCTTTAAATTCAATGCAAATCCCGCCTCGCAACAGAAGTATGACCAACACAATGGCCCTCATTTATCAAACGATCGTAGAAATGGTCGCACATCTGATCGTAAAAATGGTCGTACGATTGGACCCACATGTGATTTATTAAAACGTTCGTATCGGTCCAATCTCGTCGTACGAACAAAAGAGTCTTGATAAATTCCACTGCTGAAATCCATCGTCATTTAAATGTCACGCCCACGGTTACGCCCTTAAACATGCATAATGATGAGGCTTCACCCAGCGAGGTTGAACCATGGAGAGGAAAGATTCTGCCAGAAAAGAAACTTTTGGAGGGGATCAAGACAGAATTCCTCATTTGTGAGGTGAGAAAGATTAAAGAGGTGTTTGGCAGCTTAAAAACCGGAGTCAGAGACGTGCACAAAAACGCTGCACGGAAGAGGATCAGTCAGCCTCACCGGTGTGAACGACCAGCTGAGATATTAATAAAAGTCTCAATCTAGGCCTGGTTTATACGGTTTATTCGTTTTATTAGTTATGAAATTTAATAATAGCCCACATCCGATGGCAACGTCACAGTTCTTTAGCCAATGGGTCAAGAAAAAATGGTCCAATATGAAACTTACCACCAAAGGATTTCACCGCCCCCGTCACCAGTGCAACCGCTGCACTCTAACAGGTGACAGGTGGAGCCTGGCCCAGACAGGGACAGAAAAAAGATAACTTGCATTGCAAGGCTAACAGACAGTCCACTGACTGCAGCACTTATACAACTTTAAAGTATTGATTACTTATTAGAAATGACGGGGATCAGCTCCGGTCTCCTCCATAGCCCAGTGGGGGCTGCAGGGCGGCTCCCGCCGCATCTTCTCCGACTGCGTATCAAAACTCTCCAGCGGTCCGAGCGATGTGCAGCACTGCACAGGACAGGATTGTTCTGCAGATTTTCTCAGAGTCTAAAGCAGCGTTTCATCCCGCCGGGTCCGAGTCGGACCGTCCGACACCCACCTGCCTTCCTGCAGCCCGAAGCAGCGCTCCACCTGGGCACCTGCGCGTGTGCGTACTGATGCCTTTCCCCGCTCCTATGTGGCAGTTTTACCAGCTGGGTGAGGAGATGCACGAAGAGTGCAAAGCACTTGTCTCCTAGAACTATATGTTAATGATTTTAATAATTTGTTGAGAGAAATGGAGGAATTAAATTCAGTCACAGCTGTTTTTCTAATTTTGGGAATACATTCTACATTCACTTTTTCCTTTTTCTTTTTCTTTAAAAATGGGTTCATTCTTAGTGCTGATATGTGAATACTTATGTTTAAATGACAGTTTGCGGTTTGGTTAATAAATATTTTCATGTTCTGCTGCGCTGTGCTGCAAACCCTCACTGACTCAAACTTGCGTACACGAACTCAGAGCTGTCGTGAGATTTGATCGTATCCTACGCTCACGTTCAAATTGATAAATGCCGAGTCTTGCGTGGAAATGGTCGTACGCACAGATTTTCGTCGTACGAACGTTTGATAAATGAGGGCCATTGTGTTTAATGTGTGCAGGGAAAATGCTGCTTGTTTTACTACACTGTCTACGTTTGCTGGTTTGCTTAGAGGTTACAACTCCTCCTCCTCTGTTTCTTCTCATGTTGCATCATCTTAGCTAGGTCCTGTGGTCTGAGCTGGAATTCACTTCATACAGAAGTGTTCTGCAACATTTGGAATTTATCTTTAATCCGCACTGTTTAATAGGCGCGGGGGCAAAAATCAAAAGTAGTTATTTTAATGTGTCATTTTTAAATCTCTTTTTTTTTTTCAAAAAATAAACTTTACTTTTAGATTTAGGTAACTTACCTGTCCAGCAGAAATGCTGTAACTGCCACGTCAGTTTTGAGGTCCTTCTCCCTCATGAATGCTCTCCATCTGGTAAACGCTACTGGGATGAGTACTCTTTTCTCCCGGTTATTATTTCCTCCCTCTTGGGGGGGCAAAGAGTCAGGATGGCCCTCCATTTCAATGGAAAATGGCAAGTTAAGTGATCAGCGATCATCTTTGCTTGTCTCTTCCCCTCCTCCTCTCCTCCCCCCTGACAACATGTGGGGATTCACAGCTAAAATTAGGGGTGTAACGATTTGGTTTAACAACGATTCGATTCATATCACGATTCATGTTTTCTAAATCGATTCATGGACAACATGGGCTATATGCACGACTCCACTACTTCCTGAACTTCAGACAGCACCTT
This sequence comes from Atherinomorus stipes, assembly GCA_023101725.1. Lineage (NCBI taxonomy): Eukaryota > Metazoa > Chordata > Actinopteri > Atheriniformes > Atherinidae > Atherinomorus > Atherinomorus stipes. The sequence goes on along the minus strand of JALJCO010001492.1, from coordinate 27,066 downwards.
TGCTTCCTGTCTTACAAATACTGGACAAGCTGATTAATCCAGGTGTTGGGCCAGTCAGGTCAGGCACACCTGGAGTAATCAGTTTGTCCAATAATGAAAGACAGGAAGCAAAGGTGCCGTCTGAAGTTCAGGAAGTAGTGGAGCTGTGCGTGTAGCCCACTGGCTCATTTAGAACTATACAATCTCATTTGATTCAGTGACTTGATATTGAATCAGAAACCATGAATTGTGATATATATCAAATCATTGTTAGACCAAATCATTACACCCCTAGCTAAAATGCATAAGGCTAAAAGTTTCTCCCCTTTCCTTTCATTTGATGCAATTGTGATTAGACTTGAGTAAAACACTCATTTATGAAAGCAATACTTGATTTTTACTGGTAAAAAGCCAAAGTAATTACTCAGTGGACCTTTAAACACAAGGTGGAGAACAGCAGAAAACTTGGCCTGGTTTTAAAAAACCAAACTAATAATCACAAAAATCTGAAATATTAAAGAGTTGCAATTGATATCGAATTGGCATCCAACAAATCGTAAAAAAAATTAAATCGGGAGTAAAGCATATCATCCCAGCAATACCAGCACTAACATTTTGCTTTTACACAAATGGTACCATTGTCAAGTTGAACAGCACTTAAATCTATGATAAAATCTTATGGATTGATTTGGAGGCATAAGTTGTAGAGGCACACTCATTTCGAAGACGACCATTTTGAATTTCCGAAACATCAGAATTTCTTCCTGGGCTGTCTTTGGTCTCTGGACATGGTGAACGGTAGTTGTCGATCCACTCCCTGCCTAATGTAGGACAATCACTTTAAGCCATGATCAAAGATGGCAGCGATTCTTTCAGGTTGGTCATCTGTCATCTGGGATCGATGAGAATCACATAATGTATACTGAGTTTTAGTAGGAAATTGATTACCTGCAAGCTAAAAGTGGAGTTTATGTAGGTTTTGCTGTAACATCATGCTATTCATCCACTCTTCGAGACTTAGTTTGTTGGCACAGTGTTGCAGAAGCAGGGATACACTCGTCCTCTTCCGCCCCTTTCTTCTTCCTCACTGCCAGATTACCTGCTTTTATTTGGTATGTTGAGCCACAAAGAAGAGTGTAATTGATCTGTGAAAATAGAAAAAATGAAAATGCAGCTGTTGCTGCACCCAGCTGCCATATACTGTAAATGCAGTTATGTGCCTTTGCTGTTTGTGTGATGTATGAAATCATTTCACGGCTAAGTGAAAACCAGCACGTATGTCTTTCCCACAGGCCCCCTCTAATCAGTGCTCGTCCAACCGTACACACACTGCACGGCTGCACCTTAATACCAGTGTACTGAGCTGGCTTTTTAATTCTCTCATACTCTCTCACTCACACTGGCTCTCCAAGCTCCCATCTGTCTACATCTCTGTTCTCTGTCTCATATCCAGTTTCTCTGTTGCTTTTATTTACCTCCTCTTCCACACCGTCATCTCCCTCCTTCCTCCAAATGGTAAAGAGTTCAGAACTATAGCAGCTCAGCTTTATACACATGATACTCTCACTGCAGTAATGTCATTATTGCTGCTTCTTTAAGTAGATTTTATTCTCATGTTATAAATATTTGACCCATAGTATTTAGCTGGATACAAATGTACATATTAGGGACTTCAGTGGTCTCAATTGTTCATTTTGAAATTCCTGAATTAAATTCTGGGTTCCTTGAGTTTTAGTCCTAACATGACTTGTATCATGCTGGCTTATCTGATCACATAACTTACTGTGTGTCTGATACAGATGCACCGATACGATACCAGGATCGGATGTCGACTCAGATACTAACAAATTAGCTGGTTCGGATATCGGATGAATGTGGCCAATCCAGCATTCCGATCCAATCATTTCTGTTTTTATTGATGTCATAATAAATGTACACTTTGTCGATAAACAAATATAAGTACATTTATATCCGTGTTCACTTGTTACTTTTATGTTAACAAGGCTAAATGTTCATGCCAAGGTTGATGCCTTCACTCATAGGTATACAGTTCATTCATCCAACAGTTGCATCGGACTGCTATCTGGTATTGTCTGATACACTCAGCCCAGGTATTGGTATCGGATTGGATCGGAAAAACTGGATCAGTGCATCTCTAGTGTCTGATTTTGTGAGTGATAGTTGCTGCAGCTTTTAAGTGTTAATACCTACATGTGAAGCTGCAGTGTGGAGGCCACTGGATTCACTCACAGCTGAAAACATGTTCATGTCCAGGAGAATTTGGTCACTGATGGCTACCATCCAATCACAACTGTGCTTGGCATTTGAAGCCACATCTTTGCCATCTATGTTGTCAGTAGTTCTTACACACTGTACCTTTAAACATTAGAGCATTCCCTTTATCTCAGGCCTGCCTCTTATTATGTGATATTTGCTTTCACTCGTGACCAGGGGATTAAATGGAGTGACATATTAAACGAAAGTCATCATAGACTTTCAGTTTCCTTCTGATAAGATAGTATGTCTCCATAAAAACCCATTTTAGTTTGCTTGGTGTGCAGTGATTGTGAAAATCCTGGTGACACACGAGTGTAACAGAAGAGGAATCATATCCAGAGATACCTGCTAATTTTATAGTTACATAATCAGACAGAGCAGAAGCTTCAGCTGCAGCTCAAACACTTTCAACAGTTTTTCTTCTCTATTCAGTTTATTCTCTTATAAAATGACTGCAAACTATTTTAGGTAAAAATAGGGGGGGGGGGGGGGGCTTGTGGCAGCCCTAATTGTGTATTACTGTGCTTCTATTATTAGATTCAACACAGATTCTTGTTGCGTTGTGTTGCAAAACTGTATCACAGTACACGTTTGTACATTCATCATCAAAATTGTTCATACCCTCCAATTAAAGAAAAGGTTATATTGACAATAGTAATTCAAATGACAAGAAACTAAATAAACAAATAATAAATAGAAATTTACAGAATTATAATTTAGTTAAATAAATTATTGCTTTAGAATTGTGGTTGAAAATAATAATGATAATAATAAAAAAAAATACAAACGAAACTTTCCCAGACATATTAGAGCACCTTTCCTATGAAGTGTGGACCAAAATACCTGTTAACAGGTGTAGACGTCTTTTTGTACATTAGAGAAAACACCTGATTGTAGTGATTGCCTCAAAGTGTTCCTCAACAAAATTTTAGCTTCGGAGCCCCATCATTCTTGTTTACTTGCTTTATCTTTTGTGTGTTTGCTTTTAATATTTCTGTTGAACAATATCAATATCATGATTATCATAAAAAAATATATATATATTATTACTTTTGTCAATTTGAAGTCATTCCACTGACAGCTGTTTTTTTTTCCATCTTTAATTGGAGAGTATGAATAATTTTGAGGACAACTGTATATGACACAAACATTATAAACTGCCATACAGTTGATGATAAATATTTAGTTTTCAAGATATTTTATCCAGTACAACTTGTGCATGCACATGTCTTAGAGTACCTGTGATCCAAAAATATAATTGTGAATGTGAACAAAGTACTAACCTACAGTATAATACGACTTTTCAGTTACGATAATTTCCCTTACATGTTTTCCAACTTACCAACTTTAATTCATTGAACTAAGTGGCTTTATTTTCACTTCAAAGATACCAGTGTGTGAAATTTGTGGTCATCATAGAAATGAAAAGGGGAAATAAAATATGGGATTTCATAAATTCTATTGCATTAATTAAAACAGTTTTGTCTTTATTTTTAAACTTGTTGTGTTTGTTTGTTTGCTGTGTTGTTTTTTTCACATTTTTTCTCTTAATTTTGTTGAGCACACCATGCGTCCAATTATATGTGAGGACAGACTGGTTTATGTAAAAGAAGGAAAGAGGACAGATGCTGCAAAGACGAGTGTAGTGGTACACAGAGCACCAGGGAGAGATGGGCAAACCAATTTTTTTTATTCATTTATTTAAAAAAAAAAAAAACTAGCAAGCCTGGAAAAAGCAAAGAAATGAGTTGTATTTTTTTTTTTTTTTTTTTAAGCAAGAATATGAAAGAAAGCTTGCAAACTAAAGTGGAATAGGTGCAGAAATTTTTAATTGAAAGTATCTGTCAGATCAAGGTTAAAACATTAAATAATAGTTTTTATTATTTTTATTATTTTCAAAGAAATATTTTTTAAAAATCAGGTTTTTATTAAAATACTAAAAAGAAATTGCTGACCAGCACGCAATAATAAATTAGGAAAATATATTTGTCAGAGCAGGTTTGTCATTCCCTTTGTGCTTAGCTGAATGTTTTCCCCTTAACTGATATTGATCTGTTGTCTTGTAGGTCCTCGTGCTGTTGGATGTCACCCCAGACCAGTCCATGGTGGATGAAGGAGTTGCCAGAGAGGTCATCAACCGCATTCAGAAACTACGCAAGAAGGTGGGGCAATTATTTCAGGAGGACTTCTAGCTCCAGGGACGAGAGTGACACATAACACAGCACTACAAAATTTTACAATCTAGTGTTTAATAATTAGGATCTGACATAGTTGAAACAGCCAATGTGCGTAATCAGGGCAGCTTCAGGCTGGGCAAAACATGCCACTGAGGTAATGAGAGGAGTTGTACTTTTGAACTCTTTAGTACTTTCCAGAAATACCATTTATCCAGCCTGTTGTCACAAACCCCAAAGTCTCATTTTGCAGGAGCACCTGCTGCTTTCATATCAGAGGTGGTAGCCCCTCCCCCCACCATGTTTATTTCTTCTTTTTTTTTTTTATCAATGGGTTGGTATTGTAACCATATTGCAAACACACCAACCAGAAGCTTTCTTGTTGTATTTCCTTTCCATTTAAATCATCCCCCTCCCTTCCTTTTTATGTCCCGTGTTATTGTCAGGGCAGTTTTGAAATCTTTCCACTGCAGTGTCACAGTTAGAGGTTTCTCCATCATAAGGCAGGCTTAATGGAAGCTTAATTACAGTCTGGCCCCTTTCAGATTCTAATGTAGGAGCTTTGAAGTAGTCTGGGGAGTAAAGACGGATTAGCGACAGCTCCCTGTTTTCACAAGAAACAAACAGTTTTTTCCGTCCCCCTATAGCAGCGTTGTGTGCTGGCTCCCTGCCAGGCTAAATTCCTCCAGTTATTTCAAACTGAGATCTGTTAGGAATTTTCCACCATGTGGATGGGAATTAATTTTTAACAGTTCTTGTACATGTTCAGTAGTAGTTTGTGGGTGTGTGAGGTATCGCTGTTTGCGTGGGATGCAGGGTTGAGAAACGGTAGTCAGCATTCCCTCTTTTTTCTTTTTTTCTTTTAATAGACTGCTGACCAGCTGAGGGTCTTTGTAGATTTATCTGACACACACACACACACACACACACACACACACTGTACAAGCCCCATCAGGGTCAGTGCCTTGACTTGGGGGAAGCCTATAAACCTGCCCTCATTGATTGGCTGTTTCTTTGTATCTAGCTAACTTTATTCTTCGGCCTTTGAGTCACATACTGCAGTTGAGGTGCACTTTTGTGCTCGTGCATGCACTACAGTCAGTGTGTGTCTATGGCCGTGCACACTTGAGCACAGCTGTATACTGCAGATTAGAATGAGATCAATGTCTGTGAATGTGTCAAGGTGAGTGGAAGCGTTCTGCAAAAAGAGATGGGCTTTCATCCAATAAAAATGTCCCCTTGTTCCCTTCTGTCTTTATTTGTTCCTTCTTTTTTTTCCTCTTTATTTTTTGGAGTGTCTTTCCACTTTTTTTTACCCTTGTCATTCTTCCTTTTAGGTAACTGTTTGCTTATTTTTATTGTGAAAAAACAAAAATAACTTGTGGTATTTTGCTTCCTTAACACATTTTAGTACTAATGTTTGCAAAGGTAGTCAAACGGTACTTTCAGTTACCTTACTTATTTGTGGCAAGTCTTCCCTGGTGTCTCTCCCCACTTTGATAGGTGACGTTTCCTGTCAGACACCCCACTAATTTCTAAAAAAAAAATAAAAAAAGAGTTCTTTGTAGGTATTTGCTTAGAAAAAGCACCTTACCATTCCTCTCATTTTTATTGATGTAGGGACATTTGGTGCCATCAGATGAGATCACTGTGTACTACCGCTGCCAGCCAGAGGGTGGAGTACTTGGCCAGTGTGATCCAAGCTCACACTGACTTTATTCTGGCCACCATCAAGGCTCCACTCCTGCCCTTCCCTCCCCCAAAGACTGCCAGCGTCATCATAGAGGAAAAGACTCAGGTATGAATGGATGCCTTCAGGACAGGCAGAGTTTCTGTTAGTTCTTATTGTGCTTCAGACTCAGTTTTACAGGCAGCTTTACTCATAAAACATGCACCAGTCAGGTGATATCACTTTGTAACTTTGTACTCATGGAGTGCATTTATTAACTCCCAAAAAGGTAATAGGATAATACCTAAGTGAAAGTTTCCATATTTACTACAGTCTGAAGTTGATTTTAAAAGTTCCATTAATTTAGTCATATTTACAGTGATTTTAAGGTTCTTTTAGTTGTTTATAAACGTCTTGGGCCTTCTCATTTATCTGACATGCTTTTACAATATGAGCCCTCACAGACCCTGAGGTCCTCTGGTACTGGCCTTTTAGTTGTCCCAAGGGTGAGGACTAGAAGGTATGGTGTGACCTCGTTCCACCATTACGGTCCTCGTGTGGAACGGCCTGCCAGAGAACCTCAGGGCCGCAGAGACTGTTGATGTTTTTAAAGAAAGGCTTAAGACCCCACTTTTTAGCTTAGCTTTTAACTAAATTTTATTTATTCATCTGTTTGATTTAGTCTTTTTTATATATATATTTATGTATTCATTTATTTTTATTTTATTATACAGCTGTCTGTGCCTTTAGTTATGTAACTTGTTCTCTGGTGTTCACTCTTATTCATATTTGTTCTTACTGTTTTCAGGTTTATTCTTATCTTGTTTTAGCCATTTTAGCTTCGTAATTCCAGTGTTTTTCTCATGGGGATCCTCCACGCCAGGGCCGATGCCTGCATGGTCTGTGGGGATGTTGCCGTGGGGTCGCCCTGGTCGGGGGAGGGGGCGCTAGGGGTCTTGCACTGTGGCCCTGGCTGCAGTGTGGACCCCATCCTGTCTTGATCTGGGCGTTCCCGGTGGTGATGCCCTCTGCGGTCATGGATGGGTCGTTTCCTGGTGTGGAGAATCCCCCGAGATATCGTTTCCTCACTTCAGCATCAGGCCAGATGTTTTTATGCTTTTATCTCCATTTTATATTGATGTTTCAGTTAAGGAGACGGATTGCAGAGACGAAATTTCTTGGATTGCTTTTATGGAGGGGAGGGGGTCTGGGTTGTATTTGTGAATTGTGTAGGTGTGGTTGTGATAAAAGAACAGTCTGATCAGGTGTGTTCTTGTATGTATGGTTATGTGTGCATAATATATGTATATCCTTGTTTTCCGCATATTATATTTTATTGTTTTTATAATGTAAAGCAGCTTGCACGTCTTTGACATGAAAGGTGCTTTATAAACAAAGTTTGATTAAGGTTTTACTTTCTGTGTTTTTCTCACTTATGCTCTGTTTCTGTTGCTCTTGCAGCTAAAAGGCTCAGACTTGGAACTGACTATAGTGAAGGGATCTTCAGCCCCCAAGCTCCGCTAAATGGACCAGCTTGCACATATGTTAACCTCAGGGTCAAAGTTGGCAGCAAAGAGCAAGGTTGTACACATGCAGAGCAAAAACTTATATTACTGTTATTTTTTTAGCAGGACAAAGCAAAAGCTGGTAGATAATTACATACATACAGCATATTTTCCTTCAACACTCAGTTTAATTTAGTTTTTTGGGACTTGCTCATTGAGCATTTTAAATACTTAGCACAAATTGTTAAGCTTTGTTGATGAACCCTTTTGTTTGCCTTCAGAGGGGGTTGTGCTGCTGGAGAATCCCAAAGGGGATAACATGCTGGACTTGGACAAACTGAGGAGAGTGTGTCGCAGCATCTTTGGAACCAATAACACCCAGCTCAGATTCTACAATGGTAGTTCTGGTAAGAGGTTTTTTCATCTTCTCAGACAGACATAAATGCTCCTGTTTCACCTCTGTTTTGCAACACAAATCAATCATCTGCTTTTGTTTTTCATGTGAGTAACTGCTGTTCATGTTGCCACCCCTTTGCTATGTCATGTTAACAGTAACCTATTAAGCAATCATTATTTGTCAGATTATTAGTTGTAATGCAGCTTTGTATGGACAAGATGTAAAGATTAGCTAAATGATACACTTTTTTAATTGAACCTTTTTCATATTTATGATTTATCGATGCTCACGACAATGAGATATGATGTGTTGTTAGTAAACCTATGTTATCGTTTGTTGCACTCATCCGTATACTTTGTGGCAGTTAGCTCTTCAGACAAGCTGATCTCCCCCAAAAAATGCTTTTATGTTTGTAATTATAAAAATGTTCCAACCAACGTAATGGGATGAAAGGAAAACCAGTAGCATGTTGGGTATTCATATTGTGTTTCCTTCTTTTCTTCCTGTTCAGATCAGTCACAAGGCTCTTCTGTCTAAATGTTCTTTCTTCTCTTTAAAACAGAGTTGACCAGCAAAACGGACCTTCAGGCTCTGAGCGGTAAAACTTTGTCCGTGACTTCAGGTCCCTCCTCTCCGGGCCCCGCCCCCAGCACCGACACCCTGCTGTGTCCCTATGTGAACCTGCTACTATGTAATGCACAACCAGCTGGTGAGAAACATAAACATGTATGATTTAACAAGTCTTCACGCTGTTAGAGAATAACATTTGTTACATTTATTTGTTATTATAATCAATAAATCAGTGTGATTATTTGTTAGATATTGTCATAATCAGGATTGCCATCACAGCCTTTTCTTTAAACTTATGGCTCCTATTTGTTTTTGATTTACCAGCTCAGACTCTGTTAGATACATTCTTAGTCTTAGGAAATCACTGAAAAGCTGCTGTGATATTTTATTAAAAGTTGTGCATTCATATTTTAGAAGAAGCCTAACTTCAAAAGAATAGTTTGACATTTTTATTTCCTTGACTTATGCCACTTAGCTGCAAAACCAAATTTACCCCTGGGTGGCTTTAAAGATTGATGGACTTATTCAACTTCTGTGGGAGAACTAGCTGACAAGATCTATACTTTCATCCCTGTGCAGTTATTGCAGAGCTGCTGCCAAGAGCAAGGTTAGACAGCTGGCTTGTGCAAAAAGAAGGGAAAAATAATTTTAAAAAATAGGTGTTTTAAAAAACATTTTATGTGATTTTTTTTAATCCACATAAAAGTAAAATATAAACAAGTCAAGTCAAAGTTTATTTATAAAGCACATTTAACAACAACCTTCATTGACCAAAGTGCTGTACAAGGAATGTATAAAAGACTAAAAAGATTAAAAAACTAGGTATTTTACAATGTAATGCTAAAAATATGAAGCTGCCAGCTGTAATTTTTTTTATTTACAGTAGACGATGTCACACCATCAGTGTGAAATCAATGCTTTCGTCTGTGATCTGTAGTTCATAATTGTGTTTCCCAAAAACATCAGTTATGTACTTTATACAAAGTTGTGAAATCCGTAATAACTGTCATCTCATGCTACACTTATCTGTCTCAGAGAACTGTATTTTATCATTGCCACCTACAAAATGACCCATTTTACTTAAGGTTATAATCCAGCTCATCCTTTTAGTTACACAGAATCGGTCTCTTTCAGCTCATTCCTCTCCTTCATTTACCATCTGATCAGATTTTTCTTTATATACATTTTTCTTTACTTTCTTGAAATACACATTATTTTTTTATTTTAAAAGAAGCAGTGCCTCTCTAATTCATTTTTCTGATCCAGAGTGCCAGGTTGGAGAGGTGGGCACCCTCCTGCTGGTGAACCCAGTGGGCCAGAATGGACTCCACTACTCGGGCCTCCTCTCTGAGGCTGCCAAAGTTTTTGGCCTCCGCAGCAGAAGGCTCAAGCTCTACCTGGACCAGGACCTTTCTCAAGGTAAGATGAGAAGATGGTGGAATGTGGATCACAAATGTAAACAAACAGCCTGTAAATGTTTGGGTTTCTGTGTTTTTCAGAGCTGCCAGCTGATTCATCAGTAAAATCCCTCAACGCCAAAACTCTGTTTGTGAGAGTTCTTCCAACCACCGCTGAGGCATAAATCCGCAGTTGTCATCTTTGGACCGTTTGTGTTAGACATGGCCGCTCAGCAAATTTTTCTACTACCTAAATGTCCCACTGATGCACAGTGAATTTGTATTTAAAATAAAAAAAAAAAGAAAGAAAAAAGTGGCAGATAGAAATCCTGACATAGAGTAGACTGCAACTGTTAATCTGTGCAGTGACTCATGCAAGAGAACTCCAGACACAAAGTGTTTATTTCCCTGGATATATCAAGGTTTTATGTGTTTAAAGCTATCCCAAAATTGCTTTGATTAACTTAGCAGAACTGTCTCTGCCCCTCTGTGTTACCTCCCTGACCATCGGACATCTTTCTCTTAAATTTGTCCCCAATTGTGACTGTTGATGACATAAATACTGGATCTGTTGGGGCAACAGTTTCCAGGCTTCACCCAAAAACTGATCCTCTGGATTCAATGACTTTGTTTTTCATAACCAGTAAGTTCATTGAATGGGCATTTAAATGTAGGTGGAAGCTGGGATTTGACTGATGTAAGGACAAACAGACGGGAAACTGCTCAGAAAGATGCTACAAAGGTTCATTTATTTCATGTCAGAATATTTTTTCAGTAACTTGTGAAAATAAAGTTTTCACGAAACGGTCTAACTCGATTAACTGTCACTGTTACCGATGGATAATTCTCTTTATTATGATAATGATGCAGGTTACTTCGCTTCATGGCTTATTTTCAGTGTGCTCAGTCCACAGTAATTATGTTTTTGGCACATAATTGCAAAAGGAATTTGGGCCATTGTGCTTCTACACCATTGAGAATTTAACAGAAAGACCTATTGTGTTCATTGCACTGGGGATTTTTAGACAAAGGAAAAGGCATTAAAAGGTGAAATGGATTTTTGCGCTGCTGTACCTTTGGGACACAAAAGGGTTCAGTCATAAAAAGAGCAACAAATGGATAATGTACTATTTTAAGTGACAAGCAGAATAAATAAAAAGTGACTACTTGTTTTTGTTGTTGTTTTTGTCCACTCAGACCTTTAAATGGTAGAGGGAGACCTTATATGTCTGTGGGATTTTCTGCAGTCTGACTTGACTGCAGTTTTAAGGAAAATGTCCTTTGCTTTATTTATAGGTGTTATGATCGACTGATACGCATTTTATTTAGCAGCAAGGTCAGAGAACAAATATAACAAAGTGGATTAAATGCCCACAGCAGTACAAAGGAAAAGGGGGGGGGGGGGGGGGGGAGATATTTTGGGAAATACTTGGGTTTCAAAACTTGAATAAGAAAATAAATTCACCTCTCATGTACTCATTAATAATAAACTACAGCCAGAAGCTGGTTAGCTAATCTGAGTTTACGCTGAAACCATGCCTCCATTTAACCTGGTTCCAGGTGGAAGTGAGTGAGATTTCACGAAATACCGCAAGATTTAGAAATTCAGATTTTTTTTTTCTTTATTTTTAATTTTGATGACAAACAAAAATCATGTGTGAAATGTTGGCCATGAAACAAAGCTGTGGCTAAAAGGATCTGTCGCCAGTCAGTTACCCATGGTCCACCTGCTGATGCTAATTGTAAGCATTAAAGAATGACATTTCTGATCAAATTTGGTGCATGTTCTGTGCTCTTAGGCAGTCTGCTATAATCATGTGCTCCATGGGTTATCAAGGACCACAGCTTTCAAAAGACACCCTGAGAAAGAAAGGGAGTGGGGTTGAGGGCCACTCCACATACGACCAACATGATCCATTGGAATAAAGGTGTAAATAAATGGAATAAAAGAGAGCTGCTGTTATGTTTATTATTTTTACCAAAGCATATTCAAGACATATCAAGAGCTCTGTATTTTGTGTCATCTTATTAAAACGTGGCATAATATGTCTACTTGGAAGTTATTTTTTTGTGAAAATTTCCAATTGTGTATATTGGTTGACAGCCTCAGAGCATATAAGAGATTTGCCATTGTGGTCAGCTATGATAACAGGACACTGCAATCAGTGGTGTGTTGAAATGGTGTTACATACTTTCATCTAAGTCTCTGCAAGAAAATGTGTTTGACGAAATGTAACGAAGTCAAGTTAGAAACGTCTAAAGCAGAACTGGGCTGTAAGGTAAGGCGAGGCACGTTCACTTGTATAGCATTTCATGTACAGGACAATTGAAGCTGCTTTACATAAAACATCGCGAGCATTACAGCAGAGGAAAACACAAACTTTAAATTAAATAAAAAAATGGAAACTGCAGGAAATAGAAAAGGATGACTGCTTTGGGTGGTGCCTTAATGAGGCCACTTAACGAGAGATTATCGATATTATCAGCTTACTGAGATTGTCGACCGATATCAGGATTAGAATATATCAGAAAATATCGGTATGGTTATGTCATATCTATATTTATACTAACAAAATCTCACCAGATCTTGTTTCATTGGTCCAGCATGTATAAAAGTCCATTATTATGGAAGAACTTCATATCCCAGCATTCCTTTTAGAGTCATGTAACTACAGTGCAGCTGCTGCTGCTACAGACTGACTTGCTTTGAAGCTGCTCATGATATATCTGGCTTTAAGTTGTTGATTGAGTTACCAAGTGGTCAGAAACATTATAATTAGCCACATATATGGCAGCCAGATGTCTAAAATGAACTCCTCTGGCTGAGTTAGGCTATTTTGGGACCTTTGATCTCGGCACAGAATATAGCTGCATGAGAAAATATGAGAGATACTCTCATATTTCTCACAGTTGTGTGCATAGATTGGTATCAGTTGATATCGGAAATGAAGGGTTGGACAATATCGATATATCTGATATCGGTAATATATATATAGTATATATATATTGAAAGAATTATGTTTTCATTATTGCTCTGATATAAAAATTTCTAACCAAACATCAAGTCAGCCCCAACAAAGCTAAAGGTATTAAGATTACTTGCACAGCTATATTCCAAAATGCACCTGGTTAAGACCGTGCTCTGAGTGAGACTGCCAGGTAACCACAATAACCTCAACCTGAATAAGGTCATGTTCAGAGTAGTCAATAAGTGAATCACGCTATGTGGAGTATAAGCCTTAATTGCATCATTACCACCTACCAGAGTTTTTACTTCATGCAGCAACACAAACGGCTGCATACAACACATGCCTTCATCTCCAAAGTTGCTGAGATAGTCCTCTCAATACAAGCAAGTTTTCTGCTGTATATTACTACTGTGTTACTATATTCATAACTGAAATCTCAACTATTTGTCAGAAAAAAATCTTAACATGTCAAGCAAATGGTAAAAAAAAAAAAAAAAAGGTGCAAAAAACTATTTTCAATAACTTCCTTCTTAGTGTGAACATTAATAACCAAGTCACTTGTTTTGGACTTTTTTTTGGTTACAGTACTTGTTTGTACCGCAACATCTGGCAACACCTCCAACAGAGCCAGTGCAGATAACAAAAGAATTGAAAAATGATCTTATTTAAAATTAGGCAAATTGTCAAAACATCCTTGTGCACGCACACTGAACTGCTGTTGCAATCTGCAAAATAGGATTTAAAAACAAGCATGCAGGCCTCATTAGGAATGGATTATTTTATACATATTTTAAAAGTGTGGCGAGGCTAATTATGCTAGTAAAGCCCACACACCACCCAGAGACGTTTGCACTGGTTCTATAAAGAAAAATTTACTATATGTTGAGTTCTCCCAAGTGCATTTCAGTGTCAGCCTACAGTGTCATTAACTAGCATGGAGCTTATTCAGGTTTCGTCTTTGATCAGTGTGAAGCTATCTGACCCAGCTGTCCCCAGAGAAATGCATTATTCTTCTCCAGGGTCAGCCTGCCGGCTGTATTTGTTACGGATGTCTCAATCCCAGTATTTAGATGTTATCCCCCAAACAGACTGGAGATGATTTAAAGTCACCACTAGCTTAAAATTGTTTATATGGTATTATATGCAAAAGTTACTCATGCAATATCAATATATGAACAAACTTCTAGTAATTAGCCCGGCAGAGATTAAGCTCTAAACATTATATTATTCTACAAGAAAATTTCTGACCCTGAGGTCTGCTTTGATCGTTGAGGCTTAAACATTTTAGTTAAGCTGATTCAGCTCTCCAGGGGATGTTAAAAGTGTGCTGCTGTTCCTCCTCCCATCCACCCACCGCCACCTCAAGCATGGTGTTTAATCTATGGGACCAGTTTCTCACTGGTATTTTTGCCAGTATATTGAGAAGTCCTGTGCACATATGTGTTTTATTGGGTGTTTTGATTAATGATTAGTCCAGGGGAAAGAACAGCTTGAAAGCAGTTGAGGTAACTCAGCTCAAGGTACTGCTGCAGAACCTCGTCTCCTAATCATCGGCGACACACCTTACTATAAATTCATTTCTAATTTGCATCCAAATTAAACTCATAAATACGGCATTAATCTTTGGCTATACAGCTAATGTTTATAGCCATTTGTTTACTGCAGGACCTGTTCCGGTCAGTAAGACTGTACTAAGCTGCTTTTATTCACAATTAACTATGAACATTTTGAGATGTAAGTGCCACTTTATCTGTGTTAATTGTATCAGTGCTTTAACTGGTAATTCATATTGTAATGAAATTATTGCTGAAGGTGCAATTGTGTATAGTTCTGTGCACCTGGAATGGTCTCACCATTTATTTGAAAGATCTTATTTGATGGCGCTGACATAAAATGAAAAAGTGTTTTTGTATGAAATGATCAAATGCAAAGTCTTCCTTTTAATTTACTCAGACAATTGAATAGTAAAAGAATTACATTGCTACAAGACCATGTATAAAAAAAAAAAACTATTAAACCGTGAGAACTGAAGACAAAGTTTGTTTACTATGGTTTATATGAAGTTAAGTGAATATTAAGATATTGGTAGAATATTTGTCCTCCAACTGGAAGGCTGAGTTTGATCCAAAGTTCCTACACAGGTATGAAGGTGGTTGAGCAAGACACTGGTCCTCAAATTACCTCTAATAAGCTAAATACTTAGCTAATTTAATGTGTAATTGTAAAGAAAAAATGCTGCATAGGCTACTGTACATGGAGTGCATGTATAATGGGAGGTGCTGTGTTAAGTGTTTTGTATGAACAGGAAACACATCATAAAGCACTTTGCAGAGCCAAACAAGCTGCTATGTCAGGGTGGAACCATTTCTCAGTGCGTTGGCATACAAAAGTTTAGCCAGAAACCTGTTTAGCTTACTCAGTTGTTCAACGAGTAAATAAAAGATGAGGTGACATCCATGAGGCACAAATTTAAAGATGACACCTTTAATTTCTTATGCAAGACTGCATTTATAGTCACACTTTTCACCGTTTGAAAATAGATTATATCACCCGCCTTTAGCAATTATCACACCTTAAACCGTCTTGTAGCCTGTTTTTTACAGGTCCTGTTTGGGGCAGTTTGACCCATTCTTCTAGAAAATTTTACTCCTTTCTTGAGCCATATTAAAAGAAGTGTTTTAATGCTGTTTTTCTACTGATTCTTAAGAATTTTAAGGCTGGGAGACTGGATGACGACCCTGCCAAAGGTTATATTTTATCTTCTGCAGTCCACAGAACTTACTTTCAGAGTCCATTAGATTCTAACTTTAGATGCTGAGCACTGCCTAGGATGCAGGAGAGGATTTTCTTTTGAGAAGATCATATTTGGGCAGCTCCCTCAGTTTTGCAAGCATCAGTTATGAGCAATTTTACAGTGTGAAGCAGTTTCTTGTAGGACCCCATGGATGCTGTATAATATGGCAGTTGACTCTCTGTTTCACCTCTGTCAGTACATGACTTTCCTGTTATGACTCCCGCATCTTCATAATCCTTGTTACTTGGTGTGATGACTTTATCCTCCTCCCAGCATGTAGCTTCACTCGTTAAATATTAAGTCAATGGCACTGCCTCATCCTCCTCCCATCCATCTCACCCCCATCTGTTCCAGCTGCTCCCTTTGTGCCTCTCTACACCTCTGTCAGAGTGAGAGAGCAGGTCGGTGACCCATCTGCTAATAGGCATTACTGAAATACAGTATGCAGCCCGACTGAAGTGAACATGTCCCCCCCCCCGACAGACAGCAAAACTCATTCTGTGTCGCAGTGACAGAAAAAGACATAAGTGTAATAATGATGGATTAAATTTATGTTGTGCTTTATTGCTGACAGCAATCAAAGCCCTTATACTGGATCCATTATTCATTGATTCTTCTTTCATACTTGGTGATGATAAGTTACATGAGCAGCCACAGCTGCCCTGGGGTGGACTGAGTGAAACGTGGCATCCAATGTGCACCAATGGCCTCTCCGACCACCACTGAAACATTCATAAACCAGCGATGAGACACTGGAGAAAACTTGCCCAAGGACACAATAACAGATGACTCAGGAAATGGGATTCAAACTGCCAACTTTACTATCATTGGACAACCTGCTCTACCACCTGAGCCACTGCCACCCCACAGTGTAGGTATGTTTCAGATAAAAACACAAGTGTTTTCTAAAATATGGATGCCAGGAAAGTGTTTGTAACCAGCAGTGCTGGTAGCATGTGCTGCGTAATGGAAAATCGAAATCTCTGTCAGTAAATCAGTTTTCAGTCCCCCACACGTTGCCCACTTTAGAACGACAGCTGCAGATAAAACCTGCAGGTAAAGTAGGTAAGGATCAAATCAGTTGTTATTTTGGATGCGAGTACATGTGAGCTATCAGGCCAAATGAGGAGAATACACAGGCCACTTAATGACCTGCAAGTATTGTGGCTTTCAGCATCATGATCTGCATCTCAGTGCAAAACTGCAGTGACATCATGACTATCTGCCAGAGACTGTCATAAAGATTTGCTTTTTACAACATCTATCTACTGAATAGATTTCATGAAATGAATATTATGTAATCATATTATTAATCTTTGGTTTAATAATTGGTATAAAACAATAATTGGAATACTGTACATAAGGATACATTTTAATGAATTAATTTTTTTACATAGCGACGTATTCCACTAATGAGGCAACATATTTGTTTCAATGCTCAAGTCTGGGGTCTACACAGGTTCATCTTTAGCCTATATCTGCAAATAAATTTTTTCAAAACATGTTTAAAAACAATAGCTGTGTTCAAGAGGACAATATTATATAATACGTGACTTTTTTTTTTTTTAAATCGACCTTTAAAAAAAAAACTTTATAAAGTACAACTTAACTTTAGACATAAGGAGCAAGTTTCTCCGTTCCGGTTGCCAGGAATGAAACAACCAATCACAACAGAGGCACTTAACAAGAAAACCAATCAGAGCTCAGTGGGCTCAGCCCTGTCATATAAAAGTGTAATCAGCGCGCCTCGTCCGCCATTTGAACTGTTTACTGAACAAACTGTCTTCAAAACTTTGGTAACTATGGTTTATTGAAAGTTGAAGCACTCAGCTAGCCTTTTCCAACAGGAGGTGCAGATGAAACAAAAACTTGCCACCAAGACAATTATAGAAAGAGTTTGTTTAGGAAGGTAAGCTTATGCACATCAAACATTTGTCTTTATGTGTGCTGCCTTAAGGGTTACATTGTTGATAAGAGGGCACATAAAAACCTAGAAGGGGGGGGCTGTTCATACTCCAATAAATGATCAAATTTAGTGTCGTTGGTGACGCGCGTCGTGACTTAACGAGAGAGATCCGGATCATCACTTCTGCTTACTTTCCTTTACCTCCTGATTTTAGAAATGCAGCATCTGTCTTTATCTTGATGCACCTGCTCTTCCTCCTCCTCCTCCTCCTCATCCCCACCGGAACATCAGAAACAGGTAGGACACGCTTCCGATTTTGGATGTTAGCACCCCCATATGTTCTTTTTGGGAAGGTGGAGGAGAGAGAGGTTTTATACTCTAGTTGTTGCCTTCCCTTTCTAGTTTGTCCGTGGTGTGGTTGTTAGGAGACCGCTGTCAGATGAGGACTCTTGGATAATGGGAGATGTCCTGGCATCCGTAGTGAGATGCGTCGGCAGGATGACACACTGTTGCTACCCGCGCTGTCTGCTATGGTTGCCACAGAGACACTGCATCCTGCCCCAGGTATGCTCAGAGGAGATGGATGCAACCTGCATACCTCTCATGTTCACTTCTTTTATGTGATAATGTAATATACATTCTGCCTTCATATGACACAGTTTGAAAATTAAAATTCTGGTTCAGTGAAATGGTGACTTGACACCCCCCCACATGTTGTTTACTGATAGAGGTAAAACAAACAGTCACTTTGCTTTTGTAGTAAACTTACTCCACAAACCTAAGCATCTGAAAGTTTTCCTGTTCATAGCTATCCTCAAAATATCTTTAAAATAATATACCCAGGGATTCATTTCTCAGCCATGTAAACAATTGTAATTTTCATTGTAATATCACATTTCATCATATTTTATCTCTGCTATTTGATATTTTTAAATATAATGATGTTCAGCTATTTTCGGTCAATGACAAAAAAAAAAAAAAGTGGCGGGGGGGTAACTTAAAAACTTCTTTATTCAGTCCATCAGATTTAGGTCACCTTGACAATGAGGTGTAACTTGTAAAGCTCATGGTTCTGTTGAATGACCTACACAGCTAAACATGTGGGTTGTGCTTCTCAAAAATGCCATATTACTGTGGGTAGTATTTCCTAGAAGAAGTACAATCCGATCTGTTCTTTTTCCTAAAACCGGCTGGAAGCTAAAAAGTCCTGATGATAATTAGAGCTAATCTCAAACTCAGTGTTTTTGCAGTAAAATCCCACAATGCCTAGAGTGAGTATTGTCTAAAACAATGAGAGCGGCGCTGTTTAAAATAAAAAAAAGAAAGAGAAGCAATTTCCCTTTTAAATACAGGTGACATTATCTTTTTTCATTTGTCTAAAAGGGCAGGCTATTACTTCTCTGTACTATTCCCTACAAACAGCGGCTTCTTTGCAACTGCTCCTTTAACACTGTTAGTGAATAAATAATGACATTCAAGTTGGAGTCTATTAAGAGCGAGCATCTTATTGTGTATGGAAGACTGTGATGGGTCATCTCAGGGGCTGGGGAACTTATTGAATCATGTACATTGCAGAGAGAACGAAAACATTAGCCACAACAATAAATGTCGTCTGGAGAGTTTGCAGTTGTTAAATGATGGTTGGGTGATCAGTCAAGTTGAGGGGCCTAAGTTAAAACAGCAGAAACTGATCAGTATTAGAAATTTCAGTGATTATTAAGGTACTTTGGGGGGTTACTTAATGAAATCATGTATTCCAATTAGCAATTGTGGATTGCTAATTGCTTCTGAACATTCAGCGCTCCTCTGTCATTTTTGTCCCATGGCAGTGTCTGAATTAATTTAACCATGACCAACTCTCACCACAACAATAAGAAACACTGTGGTAGACATTATGGTCTTCAAAGAGTCTCTTGACAAATGGGCAAAGAATCAGTCTGTAATTATTTCTCTCTCTGTTTTCTTCTCTGCCGCTCCTATCTTCATTTTGCTCAGTCGCCTGATTGAATGCCTGTTATCCACGGTGGAGTCACAGTGATAAAGTGGATCATCAGTTTGCTTTTGCTGGCATTTAAGAACTTTAGACCACAATTCTACTTTAGTTACACACTGCCTAGCTAAAAAAGCCACTTAAATGTTTTTTTTTAATCAAATTTATTATTTTTTTAATGGCAAATTTTAACCATGCTGTTTTCTTGCGCTTATACAATGTCCCAACACTCATTTCTGTCCAGAGTTGTTTGCCTAGATCTTGTATCAAGTGGGGAAATTGTTCTGCTCTAAATCCTGAAGAATCTTAATGGTTTGAAGTTCTTGACTGTGTGGTGGCCCCAATCAACTGATCCATACTGTGTGGTTACTGTCCCCTGTGGTGGTGAGTGGGGTCTTTCAATTAATTTTACCTAGTACCCAATTAATTTAGATTTAGGTGGGCTTGTCCTGAGCTCCTTTTCTTGTGATGCTGTCAGTCAGACACACTCCCATGGAACACCGATCATTAAAAGAAACAAAACAACAACAAAAACCATTTAGCTAAATGTAAAGGTGGCACCAATAAGCTGATTGGATGAAACACAGAAGGCAGGATGAGCTTGGTGCATCAAAGTATCTTAAGAAAAGTGTTTACTTTGGTGCTGCTGTAATTTCTGCTACCAGTTGCTTTGGTGACTGAGGATTCTGGTAGCAGCAACATGGATGAGACAGACAGCTGTGATCAGGGCAACATGCAGCTGTTAAACCTTAGAGAGCCAGCATAGCCACCAAAGACCAGAAGGAACTCCCGTTTTAGCATATTCAGCAAGGGGAGATTTGAGAGGATGATATATTAGTTTGTTTCTTAAGCTATAATCAAAAAGTGGGCAAAACTATGTCAAGATATTTGTTGATTTGTGGATTCGTGATTTTAATCTTTGCATTTTTTATGTTTGAATACTGACAATTTATTCATACAGTCATCCTTATCGTTATTCATACCCCCTCCGCATACATTTTCGTAATTCACAATAGTTATTAAGAAAATAAGAAACTGAAAAAAGTAATAATAAATAAAAAATTATTAAATCATAAATTAGTGAAATAAAATATTGCCTTTGAATTGTGGTCGAACAAAAAAAAAATAAAACAAAACAATCAAAACTGTCCCAGACAAATTAGAGCACTTTGCTGATGAACAGTGGGCCATGTTACCTGTCGACAGGTGCAGGAGGTTATAGAAAACACTTGATTGCAGTGATGCGACAGACTGGCGACTTGTCCAGGGTGTACCCAGCCTCTCGCCTGAGCTGGGATAGGCTCCAGCAACCCCTACGACCCTGAATTGGATAAGCGGTACAGAAAATGACTGGCTTACTGACTGATTGCAGTGAATGCCTCAGTGTTGTTCACCAAACTTCAGTTTAGGAGCCCCATTGTGCTCCATCATGTTGAGTGTATAGATCCTTTTCGCTTGACATAATCACTGTGTGCATCGTGTTAGACGACTAACCTTTGCAAGAAGAAGAGTCCTCCTGTTGATGTCAGTGTGACAAACATCCATCACCCAACCACGTGTATAAAATAACTGTATGTCTTGAGGGACTTGTAAGCTTTCAGTTCCTCCAGTGTGTACAAGCTTTTACATGTTATCAGGTAATTAAAAATATCTGCATAGGCAACTTCTGGGAAAGTGTTCCAGTCTCTCAGCCACTCACTTGGGACAAAGTCGTCATCGTATGGATCTCTGTTACCGATAAGTCCAAGTTTTTGGCTGCCTGAGATGCGGCAGCCAAACTGTCCTTGTACTTTTTTTTGTCTTTTTTTATCAGTCATGTTGCTAGCAAACTCTACATTAATATTGTTACATGTTACGTTGTTTAGATCGTTTGACCCAAAAAATGGCAGACAGGCCCCGACATTCAGGTATTATCCGACACAGTGGAAAGGGTCTATGGATTCTACCAAATTAATGTACAGGTGTCAGGTGTGCATGGTCTTTACATCCAATGCTAAGCCTTCTATGTACTCTGTGATGTCCTTTTTTTATTCTGCTTAAGGCCTCAAGTGAGGCGATCATTTGAAAAGAGTTTGAAAGGTGTGTGATTTTAAAAGTGTGTTTAAATGACACTTTTGTGATGTTATTAAGTTGCATAGAAGAATCTCTAAAAAGATAGATATCAGTGCTTGAGGACATTTTTTTTTTGCCCCATCAGTCCACTTCTGCTCGATGATTCCTGGCATTGTCATTAGGAATATGTCTAATTCATATATATATATATATATATATATATATATAAAATATACATATATTAACCTGGTCATTCAGAATATTCTGGGATTCAGTTGACCTAATCATTTTGGGCACATGATTTACACAATCAGCTCACATTAAGGAGTTAAAGGTAGAGTCCGAAGTTTCCCCCCTGAAAATAAACGTTAGACTTGTGCAAGTGAAATCTGTCTCAAACCGCGCATTTGGGCCTTTACATGAAGTGGTGAGTTTGAATGCAACTTCCTCTGCCCCTGTCTGTAATTCGCTCTTTAGCTTTGTTTTGTAGTGCCAGCCAATGACAGAACTAAGGACATGACACTGTGTGGAAATAAGCTCATGATTGGAGCAGACGCCAGTCACTCGAACTCTCGAAGGAAAAAAAAAAAAAAAGAAAGAAAAACGGTAGATGCACCGAAGGTAAGAGATTTAGAGGAAAACCAGGGTTAACATTAGCCGGCCACTCCTGGGAAGGTTCACCACTGTTCCATGTTTTCACCATTTGTGGATAATGGCTCTCACTGTGGTTTGCTGGAGTCCCAAAGCTTTAGAAATGGCTTTGGAACCTTTTCCACACTGATAGATCTGTTTGTTTCTCGTTTTTTACTGAATTTTTTTTTGGATCGCAACATGATGTCTAACTTTTGAGGATCTTTTTGGTCGACTAAACTTCGTCAGGCAGGTCCTATTTAAGTGATTTCTTTATTGAGAACAGGTGTGGCAGTAATCCAGCCTTGATGTGGCTAGAGAAATTCAATTCCGCTTTCCAAAGATGTGATAAACCATAGTTAGTTTATCTTTTAACAGAGGGGGCAATCACTTTTTCACACAGGACCATGGAGGGTTGGATTTTTCCCCCCTTTACAAATAAAAATCTTCATTCAAAAACTGCATTTTCTGTTTACTTGTGTTATCTTTGTCTCACATTAAAATTTGTTTGGTAATCTGAAACATTTAAGTGTGACAAACATGCAAAAAAGTAAGAAATTAGGAAGGGGGCAAACACTTTTTCACACAGCTGTATATATATATATATATATATATATATATATATATATATATATATATATATATATATATATATATATATATATATATATATATATATATATATATATATATATATATATATATATATATATATATATGTATATACACACATATACATATACGTATATATATATATACTGCTGCCAGTATAGATGTCAGTGTCTAAATTATGCCAAGGGGGGTATTGGCCAACACACCCAATGTATCGGGTGATGCAGATACTAGCAAATAACACAATCATTGACTGGAGAGTGTATCAGTCTTTTCTGTGAGAGGCTTTTAAATTTAAATACTTTGCAACACAACACACTAATTGAAAATGTTAAATACATTTTTTCATGTGCTTTTCTTCTTCTGAGCCTGAGAGAAAAAACAAAATGTTTTCTTGAAGATTTCCAAGTTTGCCAGAAAACACTATTTTAGAGGGCTTTTTAAAATGAGGTCTTAGGCCTGCATGGGTTTAATTGTGACAACTGTAGCTCCTATTATTTCCTTAAATAAGCAGCCAGCTTCTTTATTACCCAATTCTGCTGTTTACTTTATTACATAAGCTGAATGCTATGCTGTAATTAGCCAACTTGCCTGATTTGTGAGTCTCGGCAAAAGTGGACTTTAAGTACTTGCAGTTAGATAATAAGGACTTGGGATAAACTGCATATTAGTGGGCTTACAGTGGGCTGTTTGTATTTGGGGCATTCAGGTCAAACTTTCTGCTCAACAAAACCCTGAGCAGGACTAAAGGAACTCACAGCATTTTGTTTTCAAGGAATTACGCGTTACAGCAACAAAAGTGACAAACTTGCAGGTAATGAAGTCACAGTAGAGAAAATACTAATGTTTATTAGTTTTTTTTTTTTTTTTGCAGTCTCATAAACATTCCAGCTTGTTTTGTGTTGGTTAGTTTTTTTTAACCTCTTTCATCGCCTCACCTTGTAGGCTTAAAATTCCTGTTGTGTATGAGAAACAGCGGGCACCTCCGGAGTGGCCACCTAAGATCCTTCATGCTGACTTATTAGTCTTTGTTCCTAAGAATTCTCGGTGACTGTCAGGCATTAGCAAAGAGCAGGAGTCTTTTTAAGTTGAATGGCAGGCGAGGATGTCATGTCTCTGACATGGAAGTTGATTGCTGCCTACTGGCAGTGACTAATTTAATAGCTCAGCATCTGCAAATATGTTTTGTTTATCTTTTCTATTTTTTTTTCCTGAACAGCATTTTAAAGAGAATAACTACAACAAAAACAAAGCAGAAATGAAATGCAAATCTGGTCAGCTATCAGAATGCACTGCAATGTATTTTTTATTTGCCTCCAGTTGTACTCTGAGAAGTGGGGATGCTGATTTTTTTGTTTATTTTGTTGGAGTAATTACTGATCTGTGTGGGATGACATTTTTCTTGCTAGGATAGTCGTGATGTAGAAAACTTTGAAGGTCAGTGTGCAGCAGAAAGCATATGCCTTTAATTAGTGCTCAGATTCTTGTATCACAGAAGAAAAATTCAAATAGGCCAATGGAGGAACTGAAATGAGACAAACAAGAGGTATGTAGACCGGTTAGACCACTGCTGTTATTTACAACTATAATTACCCTGTTTATCTCATATTCTGTAAAATCTTCTTAGTGTTTTCTTTAAGATTAATACTGCAAGTCTTCCCTGATTTATTAATCCATTCCAAAACCAATAAGTCTTCATCCAGTCCAGTACTGTCAGAAAGAAACTTATTCTAAACATCTGGCTGGTTGATTCATAAGCCAACTAAATTGTATGTTGTTTATTGTCATATGTCAGTAATGTACTTTAAGTTCACACTATGCTTCCAAGAAATATGACGTTATCATAGTTTCTATAAATGCACCAAAACAAACATATATGATCAAATGAGAAAGCCTGCTGAGACAATAGCACTGGACACACACAACTATTGACCAGACCAATACATTTTTCTTTAAACCATGATAAAGAAAAACAATTACCCTCAACTGGGTAATGATTTTAAAAAGTCTGTTTTTATTCTGTCATCCAGGTCATGATGTGTCTGAGTATTAGCTCTAACCACAGACTTAAATAGCTGAGCAAGAGTTGCCCACTTACTGGCTGGACGTAGGTCACAACTATCACAGCTGCCTCCAAAAAAGGTCATAAAATGAACTCTTTGCAGTCTGAAGCCCTATAAGGGGTTTAGAATAGGATATTTTTAGATACTTTTCTCTATCAAATCCCATGTGGGTAAAGGATTTTTTTTTTTAATGGTTTAACTTTTTCATGTTTCATCATGTATAATGGTTGATATTAACAAAGAGGATGAAAAATACTGGAAAGAACAAATGTAGTAACAAAATTTAAACATAGAATAGAATAAAATGGAAAGAAAGCCTTTTCTGTCTCTGTATTTGCAGTAGCCTACAGCTAAGTTTATACCTAAGCATAGCATGTATTAACACTTGGTTTTCTAACTACTTAAGAAGATTTGATTTTTAATTAATGATAGAGGGTACGCATTTTATTGACATTTATGGGGACAGTTTTCCTACATATTCATAAAAGCCAAAAAACTGCCAAACTGAATGATGTTTTTGGCCAGCAAGTCAATGGCCTGACCTTGATCTAACTGAGCTTGTTTCTTTTAAACTGCAAGACCAAACTGAACTAGAAAAAGTTGTTACTCCGTAACAACTGGTGTGAATGCGTTAATGCTGAAATCGCTGAACTGAAATGCTTTAAAAAGTTAAACTATAATGCTCAAAGGCTAAAGAAGTTGAAGACGTTGAACTGAAATGCTTTAAGAAGTTAAACTATATTGCTCAAAGGCTAAAGAAGTTGAAGAAGTTGAACTGTAATGCTTATAAGCTGAAGATGTTGAAGCATAAGGCTGAAGAAGTTGTAGAAGTTGAAGAATTTGAAGCATAAGGCTGAAGAAGTTGAATACATAGAAATATAATGTTAAAACAGAGCTGAAGATGGATCAAACAGATGAATGATTGTTGAATTTGGCTTAAATAGTTTAAAATGGCTTTAAATATTTGAAAATGCTTTGAAAAAAGGTTTAACGAGCTTAAGATAGGAAAAGATGGCTGAAGAGACCTCATGGAAGCCTGAACTAAAATCAGTTTAAGGTTGAAGGCAACATTAAAAGTACTGTAACATTAAAACTGCATGGAAATAGCCCGAAGACAGCTTAATCAGAGCTGAATTAAATCCCTCCAGCTCAGTTTGATACCAAGACTTAATGTCAATAGAAAGAGCATCTAAAAACCTTTTTAGTGATATTAATATTATCTTTTTTGGAGCTACCACCACAGAGATACATTAATTTCTTTGTTTCTTTTTAAGGCCTCGCCCACTTCCGGTTTGAAAGTGACGTTGGACTTGATGTCATCTGAAAGAGCAGAAAACAACCTTTCTTGTGATATTAGTTTTGTAATTTTCAGAGCTACCATCAAAGAGATACATGAATTTTTTTTATTCTTTTTAAGGCCCCGCCCACTTCCGGTTTGAAGTGACGTCAGACTTGATGTCATCAGAAAGAGCAGAATATACCCTTTGTAGTGATATTAGTTTCATAATTTTCGAAGCTACCATCACAGAGATACATGATTTTTTTTTTATGAGGCCCCGCCCACTTCCGGTTTAAAAGTGACGTCGGACTTGATGTCATCAGAAAGAGCAGAAAACAACCTTTCTAGTGATATCAGTTTCATAATTTGCCAGTCTCATACCAGCCAATTCTATACCAGTCTGGTACCAGTGGCGTACCAGTCTGGTGTCAGTCTGGTACCAGTTTGGTTCCAGTCAGTTACCAGTCTGATGCCAGTTTGGCTCCAGTCTGGTACCAGTGCTATACCAGTCTGGTACCAGTCTGATACCAGTGGCAGACCAGTTTTGTACCAGTCTTTTAACAGTCCAATACCAGTGCCATACCATTTTGGTACCAGTCTGATACCAGTCTGGTTTCAGACTGACCAGTGGCATATTAGTCTGGAAGCAGTGTGGAACCAGTGAAATACCAGTCTGGTACCAGTGGCATACCAGTCTGGGGTCAGTCTAATGCCAGTTGCATACCAGTCTGGTACCAGCCTGATAACAGTCTGGTATGCCACTGGTATCATACTGTTAACAGTCTGGTTCCATTCTGGTATCA
>JALJCO010001491.1:0-17641 GCA_023101725.1 Atherinomorus stipes | reverse complement strand
CAGTAGGAGATTCCAGGCATTCATCGCCATAGAAACCATCGATGAACTTAGCTTCGGGTTTGATCTTGCTCAGCAATGCCAATATTGTTTAAAGTTGTATACAGATTTCACTCACTGTATGTTTCATTAACAGTTGAGTGAAAAAGTGTGATTTCTTATTTTTTTGCATGTTAGTCAAACTTAAATGTTTCAGATCATCAAATATATTAAAATATAGGGGATTATCACGCTTACCGGAAGCTCCCGGATTTTGGACACTTCCTCTTCCGGGCCATGTTAACGACAGCCGTTCCTGCTCTGTTATACTGTTTAAATCGGATAAACTCCAAACATATTTAAGTTTTCATTCCAGACTGAAGTGATACTGGATCAAAAGCTGGATCAAGCGATCGATTCGCCGCGGTGAAGGACCGAACTTTATAATAAAACACACGTTTGTTTGTCGCCGGTGGGGCACGACACCGGCACTTCACAGCATTCGCATTAGACAGCTAGCGTTTACTGACGTGCTTAACATTGTGCGTCTTAAAACACACACAACATCTGAAAATCGGGTCTGTACCTCCCCGTTTCCAGTGGAACAACTGGGGACTGCCAAGAAAGGAGACGCTTTCAGATGCTTGTGTGTTTTCAGCCGCACAAAGTTAGGCACGTCATCGAACTGGCTAATGCTAACTGCTAACACGACTGCACAGTCTGCCGGCCACAAACAAACGTGTGTCGTTTTATTATGAAGTTCGGTCCTTCACCGCGGCGAATCGGTCGTTTTGATCCACTTCTTCCTCAGCATCACTTCAGTCTGGAATGAAAACTTGGCATTGGCGTTTATCCGATTTACAAAGTTTAACAGAGTAGTAGCTGGCGGACTACTGTTAGCAGGTTAGCATTAGCAAGCTTGATGACGTGCCTAACTTTGTGCAGCTGAAAACACACAAGCATCTGAAAGCGTCTCCTTTCTTGGCAGTCCCCAGTTGTTCCACTGGAAACGGGGGGTACAGACCCGATTTTCAGATGTATGTGTGTGTTTAAGATGCACCAAGTTAAGCACGTCGGTAAACGCTAGCTGGCTAATACTAGCATGCTGGTGTTGTGCCCACCGGCTGCAAACAAACATGCTATGTTGTTTTATTATAAAGTTCGGCCCTTCACTCTGAGAATCGCTTTGATCCACTTCCTCCTTAGTATCACTTCAGTCTGGAATCCGTGAAAATTTCAGTAGGGTTGGCGTTTATTCACGTTATCTACGAAGTAAAGCAGGGACGTTGAACTGGACCGGAAGTGGGCCGTCTAACTGTTTAAAACCGGAAGTTCGGAACACGGAAGCGTGATAATCCCCTATTAGGATTAAATGCATTTTTAAATGAAGGTTTTTATTAGTAAAGGGGAAAAAAAATCCAAACCCACATGGTCCTGTGTGAAAAAGTGATCTTCCCCTAAACCTAATAACTGGTTGTTCCACCTTAGCAGCAACAACTGCATCAAGCGTTTGTGATAACTGGCAGTGAGTCTTCTGCAGCGCTGTGGAGGAATTTTGTTCCACTCATCTTTGCAGAATTGTTGTAATTCAGCCACATTGGAGGCTTTTCCAGCATGAACCGCCTTTTTAAGCTCATGCCACAGCATCTCAGTGGGATTCAGGTGGGGGCTTTGACTAGGCCACTCCAAAGTCTTCATGTTGTTGTTCTTAAGCCATTCAGAGGTGGACTTGCTGGTGTGTTCTGGATCATTGTTCTGCTGCAGAACCCAAGTGCGCTTCAGCTTGAGGTCACCAACAGATGGCCAGACGTTCTCCTTCAGGATTTTTTTGGTAGAAGCAGAATTCATGGTTCCATTTACCGTGACTTGCGGCCACCAGTTATTTTTAATCTTACTAATGTTGTCAGGTGTTATTTTATGAAAACCTACAATAGAAATGCAGTTAGCGTTCTCGTTCCTATTACGAAATATAAAACATTGTAATGGCTTTTAATCCCAGCATGAAGTTCTGCTGCGTGTGGTTACCGGTGAGATTATGTCCCTTATTAAACCCGCAACATAAATTACAGCCGCTCCGTCCAACGGTACCGTTTGATCAGCTGTGTGTCGTCAAATCCAAAACGTCCTTCAGCTCACGGAACGTCCACACACGTCTCTCTGGCCTCAATGACATCCTCTAGTAGCAACTCCTATCCACAAATAGGAGTAGTACACCCACAGAATGATGGTCCTTCATCTTCTCCTCATCCTCATGCTGAGCAAGACTCTGGAGCACTTTTTTAATATCTCAAATGCAGCCGGAGATTGGACAGGTTTTCCTTTTCCCCCAACTTTCATATAATTGAGTTCACTGGCGACTGAAGCAAAAAGGTCCATAAAAGTCCACAAAAACTTGTGAGTATTCCTCCATACTGCTCTTCCAATGTAATCCAAGTGTCCAGAATTTACTGGAAACTAGGGATGCACCGATGCATCGGCTGGACATCGGTATCGGCCGATGTTTGCCTCGTTAACTGCCATCGGCCAATAAAAATGACATTCGCCGATGGCAGTGGCCGATTATTATATAGCCATATATATATATATATATATATATATATATATATATACACACACACACACACACACACACACACACACACAGGGCAATATACAATATGCAATATACAATATATATATAATGATTTACATGTGTCATCAACACTGTTCTTAAGAAAAACTCTTTTTCCCCCACTTTTTTGGGCGGGTGGGGGGGAGATACTGGCATCCACGCACTTTCCTCAGTAGAGAAACAAAGATGGCGGCGGTCGTGTGCCAATATTTTACCGTTTCAGAAAAAGATCAGCGTTACGCAGTTTGCAGTACATGCTCCACAAATATTTTTTATTGGGCCATGAAAATAATCTCATTGAGTATGTTTTTGTTTATGAGGCTAAAACCACTCAATTTTGTTGGGCAATATACAGAAGCATCTTTTTAGTGATTATCTGTCCCAGGTTTTTAAAAAGTTTCAGAAAAGAGCTTGTTATAACTAATGTCAACCACAAAGTGACATTAAAGGTTGTTTCTGTTTCATAAATTGGTCTGATTGAATTTGTGTTCATTGAAGGACAGACTGATGAAGAGCTGAAAGACTTGTAAATTTCTGTGGCACAAAGGAAGTAATAAATAAAAATAGAAAACATCGGCCAAGTTGTTATGTTAAACATCGGTATCGGCCCAGATTTTCACAATCGGTGCATCCCTACTGGAAACCACATCATTTAATATATTTTTATAGCCTAAACAGTAGAACATGTAGCTGCCGCAAAGTGCACCCTGTGAGTTCACAACAGAAGCTGTGGCAGACAAGATCACGCACTCTTTTTCTTTGTTTTAAATCAATATCTAACCCCTTTCGTATTTGTCCACAGCTCTTTCGCTCTTAGCACAATGTAAACAGTGAATTTCTTCTTCTACGTTTGCATTATTGGCAGAGTAGGTGCTGAACGCTGCGGCTTCCGTAGTGACGTGAACTCACAGGGGCCACTTTGCGGCAGCTACATGTTCTACTGTTTAAGCTCTTAAAATCTACTAAATGATGTGGTTTCCAATAAATTCTGGACGCTACCCACTCAGGCCACTTGGATTACATTGGAAGAGCAGTATGGAGGAATATTGACAAGTTTTTAGGGACTTTTATGGACCTTTTTGCTTCAGTCGCCAGTGAACTCCATTATATGAAAGTTGGGGGAGAACGAAAACTTGTCCGATCTCCGGCTGCAGAGTTTTGCTCAGCATGAGGGTGAGGAGAAAATGAACATCATTCTATGGGTGTACTATCCCTTTAAGACTCCTCTGGAGTTGTCTTGAATATCTGGAGTAGTAAGAGTGATTCTTACACTTCAGAAAGTTGATAAATAGCTTTTATTCTTAAATTTAAGAGTCGGAGTAAATTCCACAAATTCTCAGCACTAAAGACTAAAAAGGCTCTCAGATGCTTGATGAATATGGGCCCAGAGCTGGAACTGGGCATGAATACAGAAAAATACACCACAATAAAAATACAATTTTAGAATCAATGATTGATGATTGATGAGGGTTTCATGACTCTTGTTTGGCTGAAGATTAAAAATGGCAAAAATAGACGAGAGTGACTGCTGCCAAATCAAATTAAACCCTTAAGCTGTGCAGAAAACAGAATCACTGACTTCTTTCCCTTGCAAATGGACTCTGTTGAAGGTAGAACATAAACTTTACTGCTCCGCATTTGCAGCGCTGAATTAAAATGGATAATGTGTTAAATCAAAAGTGACACTCAGGAAAACAAAACGGGGAACCTACTGACTGCCAATGTAGATAAATAAAAGCTTTATTGATCCGTTTGCTTTCTTTGTTTACTCTGAGCCATCAACAAACAACTTCTGTCAGCTGAGAAGCGATCGGATACTTTTCCACCTGTGAAAAAATATCCTGAATGATAGTTTATGGACTAGACGGCATCAGCCACAAGACAGCAAGCATTACTCTGTTACAAAATGCTGCACATTTGCCTGCGAGACATTGATATATGACTGTTTTACAGCAAAGCTGTAGGCTAAATGCTGAGGTGTGTGTTTTGCTTGATGATAATCAGTGATATTTCTGCAGCCCCCCCCGTTTCCCCTCCACCATAAGTCAGTGTCATAGCTGTTTGTGTCCCACAAGCGGAAACGCTCCCAGTCGCTGGTTCATGTTGAAGCAACATAAGCAGAACAATGTTGAGGTTATGATATTTTGCAAAAGGCCCAGTGACAGGACAGCACAGGGGAGAAAGAGAAACCGGAGAACGGGTTGACCTCGGAGGTCAGGGACAGGAAGGAAGCTGGAGGACACAGCGCCGAGCTGGAGCGACGCTTTGTTGTGCTTCTAAACAAGCTGTAGACCATGAAATGTATTGTGTTCTTTAAAAGGGAAAAGGATAGATGATCTTGTGGACCGCTGCGTATAAATCATGGGTTATTTTTCACTTTCAAGCAACCGAGAAAGAATTCAACAAAACGTATCAAGTACTTACAAAGACTGAGGTCACTTTCCTTTCAGTGCATATCATATGACGATGTTTAAACACAGGATGAATGTGCAATAACTACAACTGCACAAGATTTATGCAAAGCAGAGTTTCTAAAATAAACACATCTGCCCGTTGTTTCATGCAATGTTTCAAAAATATTTTGACATTCCTTAGAATATTAATTAAGCAAAGAAATTAAAGTTATATATGAAATAATACCAACTGGGTTACACATTGTTACACAACCTCAGCCTTAGTTTACCTTACAAATTAAAATTGTGTTTAGTTGATAAGGTAAAGCCAAAAATAGCTAAAATGTCCTGTATTCACTGATAATATCTAGTATGGAAGTACAGTATGGACATCTAACAAAGGGTTCCCATGCACAACCGGTGGTTTCCAAGGCTGCAAACGTCTGGGGAGCTGAGCATTGCTTTGTTCATCAAAGATCTGTTTTTATTGCCTGAAGTTGTGAAAAAATTCACGTCGACGGCTGCATCTCCCGTGAGACCAGACAGCGAGACGTTAAATGTGATGAAGTTTTGCTGGAAGGACGAAGAGTGAAGAGGAAAAACAAACGAGGGATGGATGAGGGAGGGCTGGAGGAGTGAAGGAGAAAAGGACGAAGGGAGGATGCAGAGAGATGAAACACTTCAGACTAATTAAGACTAATGTGATCATCGTATTTATGGAGTTGTGCAGCGAGTTCAGCACAGCAGGAGAATATTACAGCCGAGTTTGTGATGATTAAGGAATGACTTGATTTGGCTTTCTGGAGAAACGGACACCTGC
Organism: Atherinomorus stipes; assembly: GCA_023101725.1. NCBI lineage: Eukaryota > Metazoa > Chordata > Actinopteri > Atheriniformes > Atherinidae > Atherinomorus > Atherinomorus stipes. The sequence goes on along the minus strand of JALJCO010001491.1, from coordinate 11,841 downwards.
AGAGATCATCATGTTCAGCTTGAGTACAATTAGAAAAGGAGTTTTAAAAGCACGTATTTGTGGCGCTGTGGCTGGAGGCCATGCTCTGCTGCTCTGCTGGTGGATGTAGGGATGGAAATATCGATACACCGGAGTAGATACTTTGATACCAGCCTGACAAAATATCAGATTCAGTACTTTTTTCAAATATGGAGATACTACTGTACAGATAAAAAACATTCCATTTGATTTAGGGAATGAAAGATGAGAAAGAAGCCAGATTCTAGCTTCTGTATCACATGATGGTGGTAGCCTATCAGATTCTAGCTTCTGTATCACATGATGGTGGTAGCCTATCAGATTCTAGCTTCTGTATCACATAATGGTGGTAGCCTATCAGATTCTAGCTTCTGTGTCACATGATGGTGGTAGCCTATCAGATTCTAGCTTCTGTGTCACATGATGGTGGTAGCCTATCAGATTCTAGCTTCTGTATCACATGATGGTGGTAGCCTATCAGCTTCTAGCTTCTGTATCACATGATGGTGGTAGCCTATCAGCTTCTAGCTTCTGTATCACATGATGGTGGTAGCCTATCAGCTTCTAGCTTCTGTGTCACATGATAGTGGTAGCCTATCAGATTCTAGCTTCTGTATCACATGATGGTGGTAGCCTATCAGATTCTAGCTTCTGTATCACATGATGGTGGTAGCCTATCAGATTCTAGCTTCTGTATCACATGATGGTGGTAGCCTATCAGATTCTAGCTTCTGTGTCACATGATGGTGGTAGCCTATCAGATTCTAGCTTCTGTATCACATGATGGTGGTAGCCTATCAGATTCTAGCTTCTGTATCACATGATGGTGGTAGCCTATCAGCTTCTAGCTTCTGTATCACATGATGGTGGTAGCCTATCAGCTTCTAGCTTCTGTATCACATGATGGTGGTAGCCTATCAGCTTCTAGCTTCTGTGTCACATGATAGTGGTAGCCTATCAGCTTCTATGTCACATGAAGGTGGTAGCCTATCAGCTTCTGTGTCACATGAAGGTGGTAGCCTATCAGCTTCTATGTCACATGAAGGTGGTAGCCTATCAGCTTCTATGTCACATGAAGGTGGTAGCCTATCAGCTTCTGTGTCACATGAAGGTGGTAGCCTATCAGCTTCTATGTCACATGAAGGTGGTAGCCTATCAGCTTCTATGTCACATGAAGGTGGTAGCCTGTCAGCTTGTAGCTTCTGTGTCACATGAAGGTGGTAGCCTATCAGCTTCTATGTCACATGAAGGTGGTAGCCTATCAGCTTCTATGTCACATGAAGGTGGTAGCCTATCAGCTTCTAGATTCTGTGTCACATGAAGGTGGTAGCCTATCAGCTTCTAGCTTCTGTGTCACATGAAGGTGGTAGCCTATCAGCTTCTATGTCACATGAAGGTGGTAGCCATCAGCTTGTAGCTTCTGTGTCACATGATGGTGGTAGCCTATCAGCTTCTAGCTTCTGTGTCACATGATGGTGGTAGCCTATCAGATTCTAGCTTCTGTATCACATGATGGTGGTAGCCTATCAGATTCTAGCTTCTGTATCACATGATGGTGGTAGCCTATCAGATTCCAGCTTCTGTGTCACATGATGGTGGTAGCCTATCAGATTCCAGCTTCTGTGTCACATGATGGTGGTAGCCTATCAGATTCCAGCTTCTGTGTCACATGATGGTGGTAGCCTATTAGATTCTAGCTTCTGTATCACATGATGGTGGTAGCCTATCAGCTTCTAGCTTCTGTATCACATGATGGTGGTAGCCTATCAGCTTCTAGCTTCTGTATCACATGATGGTGGTAGCCTATCAGCTTCTAGCTTCTGTGTCACATGATAGTGGTAGCCTATCAGCTTCTATGTCACATGAAGGTGGTAGCCTATCAGCTTCTGTGTCACATGAAGGTGGTAGCCTATCAGCTTCTATGTCACATGAAGGTGGTAGCCTATCAGCTTCTATGTCACATGAAGGTGGTAGCCTATCAGCTTCTGTGTCACATGAAGGTGGTAGCCTATCAGCTTCTATGTCACATGAAGGTGGTAGCCTATCAGCTTCTATGTCACATGAAGGTGGTAGCCTGTCAGCTTGTAGCTTCTGTGTCACATGAAGGTGGTAGCCTATCAGCTTCTATGTCACATGAAGGTGGTAGCCTATCAGCTTCTAGATTCTGTGTCACATGAAGGTGGTAGCCTATCAGCTTCTAGCTTCTGTGTCACATGAAGGTGGTAGCCTATCAGCTTCTAGCTTCTGTGTCACATGAAGGTGGTAGCCTATCAGCTTCTATGTCACATGAAGGTGGTAGCCATCAGCTTGTAGCTTCTGTGTCACATGATGGTGGTAGCCTATCAGCTTCTAGCTTCTGTGTCACATGATGGTGGTAGCCTATCAGCTTCTATGTCACATGAAGGTGGTAGCCTCTCAGCTTCTGTGTCACATGAAGGTGGTAGCCTATCAGCTTCTGTGTCACATGAAGGTGGTAGCCTATCAGCTTCTGTGTCACATGAAGGTGGTAGCCTATCAGCTTCTGTGTGCACATGAAGGGTGGTAGCCTATCAGCTTGTAGCTTCTGTGTCACATGAAGGTGGTAGCCTATCAGCTTGTAGCTTCTGTGTCACATGAAGGTGGTAGCCTATCAGATGTCATGATGATGCTGCTACTGTTAGTGAAGATGATATTCTGTATTTTCCAGTGCTTTCATGGAGGTTATTGCACATCAGGTTTTGGTAAATTTATAACATTACTATTACATTTTATACTTGAACATGTTCCACTGAATTGAATAAATTCAAATAATCTGCTAGAGGCAGGAATTTTTAAGAATACACATGCTTTAAATAGTAAGCGTTGGGTAATGTTTTCCATGAGTATTTTTCACTATATTGCTTCAAATATCCTTCCCACGCCGAATTAAACAAAAAAAACTTGTTAAATGTTAAAAAAATATATATATATAAGCTTGTTGGGAACAGTCAAATTCCACAAGGGTCAGAGTTAAGGCTCCGCCGTTGTTAAACATGTGGTCATCGTTATGATATAATTACTTCCAATTATGAGCAACATGATCATCATTTGGCCCCGTGGGAAGCCAACAAATACCAAATTTATAATCTTTGAAAAAAAGAAATGTTTCTGGATCTGCACACATGATGTACCCCCCACCCCAAGAAATCTCACCTGTTTTTTCACTCCTTAAACACCGGCGAGAGGAATTTACAGCACTGTCCTTGATAGAGATGTTTCTCCTTCGTCTCCTCTAAATTAATGTGAATGTGCATGTATATATTGTAGATAAGACTGAAATATGCTCCATAAATCAGAGATAAAATACCAACAAGTGAAGTAAGTAAAGTGTGGGTCGGCCTTACTGCTACACATTAATTTAACGGATTCTTTACCAACGTGCTCTTAAATTTACGGCTTATTATAGATTAATCAAATCTTTAGTTTTTTGCCTCTGCTCCACATATTTGGTCTGACGTCCTCTGTGGTCCAATCAAACACAACATTTACTACAATAACTTGTTAAATAACGTCTGAAAATGATGTTTCAAAGCAGCACATCATACTGACTCCATGGTCATCTGTCCTCTTATGTCACCATTTAACATCTTAAAAGGGCATTAATGACAGATATGTTTAAAGATTTTTTTCCACATATTCTTTTTATGTATATATTTAAAAAAAAAAAAAAAAAGGTGCAAACAGTATTTACCAATTTTTTAAAAAAAATCTATGCACCATAATCAATCAAAAATCAAAATCAACAAACAAAAGCCCAGATTAGAAAGAATCTTTTCCATCACAGCCTTTAACTCTTTCCAAAAAGGTGCTATTTTGCCACATTTCCACATGCAGCGTACTGAAGTAGCTTTTTCCTCATTACATTTTGGGCAAAGATCAAGTATATTTGCATTGTATCTGTGAATATCTACAGGTGTGATATAAACACGCATCAACCATTTAAAATGTACTAAGTGAAGATTAGTATTAATAGTAGTAGTATGAGCCAGAGAACATTCGTTCTGCCATTCTTCTTCTGACAGATCTAAAGATAAATCATTGTTCCAGGCCTTAAAGGTACAGTATGTAAGAATTACTGACATCTAGTGGTAAAGATAGGTGTTTGAAACTTAATATTCCAGCACTGTTGTAAAAGTATGGTGGCTGTTAGTGGCCAAAAGTCTCCCAGACAGAAATATATTTTCATCTAAGGGGTGGATCCAGTGGTCTCAGGTGTAACTATGACTGTACTATGAGTAAATACTTTAATGTCTTTTAAGGTATTACTGATCCCAACTAGTCTCTAACTCCCATTAAACAAATCTGGCACAGCAGTTTTAAAGTTCAGAGGGTTCTCACTTCACATACATCGTTTTGTCCATTCATGGACACCGTAGTAAAAATGGTGGAACAAATATGGCAGCCTCTATATGTGCACTGCCCAGCAAGAAGATATAAATGACTCATTCTATGAAAATAAAAAGGTAACAGCTGTTCTAGTGCAGGGATTTCACATCAATAGCAACACAGTTTTGAATTATACATTCATTTTTTTCTGCCATTGACCTTTAATTTTTTACATACTGTACCTTTAAGTCTGTCATTGGAGCCCTCAGAAACTTGAAAAATCATTAAATGATAAAAATCTGAAATAACACCCTTTTTTTGACCACCTTTTATCAGCATTTTCTCTAATGTTGTCTTGGGCGGTTTTGACAGACCCTGCTGTTTTATTCTCATGAAATTCCTGATTTGGAGGTATCTAAAAAATATAATTACTTTTGTTGAGCTGGAATTTGTTTTGACATTCTTTAAAATTCATTAAAACCTCTGAGTCAGGTAGATGCAGATCTTTGATCACTTTTAGACCATTATTGTACCATAATTTAAAGACGTTTTTTATTTGAATATTCCTCTAAGATGGTATTTCCAACAAAATCAGGCATAATTGTTGCAGCATAAGTTATGATTTTACAAATTTTCAGACCAGCTATGAGCTCAAATGGCTTAGTTCATTTTCATACGAGTAATGATAAGCACATAAAATGCGAAGTGTTGGCCCAGATAAGTTATTCAGATATCTGCTGGCTACACTGGAGCCGTGAAATATTCCCTCCTCCCGTCATTAGCCCCTATGGCCCATGGCTACAGGATCGCTCCGTCACATGGTTAGTGACCCATGCGGAGATATTTGGAAAGGGACGGTCATTTTGAAGAGAACAGACCAACAGAATCTGGAGGATCTAACCCTCATGGCTTCCTCGGGACACTTTTGTCCATTTCAGCTGTGTTTTTGTGTTTTCTAACAAAAAAAAACTGTTATAAAATCAAAATACATTCATTTTTTGTAATATTTTAAATAAAACCAAGTTTATGTTTTTCACCAATTGCAATAAGAATACCCAAATACAAATACAAGTAGATGGGGTGGACATAGAGTATATGAAATTAAGTTTCTTGGGGGTAATAATTGATGACAAAACTAACTGGAAGGCTCATATTAAACATACAAAGCAAACTGTCAAGCAAACTTTTCATTCTGAGAAAAGCAAAACACATTCTGGACCATAAATCACTCCACATTCTCCTCTGTTCTCTGGTTTTACCATATTACAGTACTGTGCAGAGGTTTGGGGAAACACTTACAAATGTGTAATACAACTAATATCCATAATGGAAAAAAAAAACATAAGAATGAGTCATAATACCGATTACAGAGATCACACAAATGCACTGTTTTTAAAATAAAAAAACGTTAAAATTCACTGACCTGGTTCATTTTCAAACTGCAAAAATCATTTACAAAGCAAGACACAATCTCCTACCTGGAAACATTCCATTTTTATTTCTATTTTTTTGCTGTCGGGAGCGAGTATTTCATGAGTACAGCAAAATAGACCAGTATCAGAGCGAGTATCGATACTAGCATCGGTGTCAGGACATCCCTAAATAGTATTGCAGTTTTGAACATTGTTATTTGGATTAACCCCTCAGTTATGTGGGTTTTTTGTTGACTTTCTTGTTCGTCGCACCGCATGTTCGAAATAAAACTATTTTATGCTTTTTTCTTATGAATTATCTAAACAACTTCTGTCCTGCTCAAAATAACCAAACATTCAATTAGTACTAAGATTTTAACTGTTTAAATGCCAGTTTGATTATTTAAAAAACGCTGACTCATTCATCACAAAAACTCAAAAACTGATTATCTTCCATATAATAAATATTGCAGGAATGGGTCTTTGGTGGTGATTAGACGTGTATATGTCAAAGATTAGCAACAATATTGATTTGAATACATTAGTACTTTCTGCAAGTATTTCTTAAGGAGTATTTTCCTAAAGATTTCTACAGAAACCGAGAACCTGGTTTCCTCGGGTCAGTCCCTCAGCTACAGATTAAAGGCTGGCAAAATGTAAAAAAGTAGAAATAATTCAGCTGCTTCACTTAAGGCAAGATAAGGTTACGCTAATCTGAGCCTGAGAGGACATGCGGTAAATTTATTCACACTTGTAATTACTTGCTTACAGATTTTATGTTTCCACTTATTTTTCCTGCGGCGTTCCTCTGACCAGCGCTCTCTCCAGTGTGCTGAGGCTTCAGTACACGGACAAAAGGAAAACCAAAGCTGGTTTAGCACTGTGGCAAAAGAAATTAATTCCTTTATTTAGCCATTTTCTTACCCACTTATTCCATTGCATGCTTACAGAAGTCGGTTTGTGCTCAGCGACATGTCTGGTTGCGGCAATTAGATTTAACAGTGTGAGGTCTGGAGTTTTACTGCTTTCTCTGTCTAAACAGACACTGAAACCAGCATAACTTCCAACTCCAGTCCCTTTAAGGACAAATTTGGCAATAATTCAGTAAAAGACATGTGGCACTTCAAAAAGGAGACACTTTTATTTCAGAATTTTAGAAAAGGTTATTAAATCTGCTCTGTCATTAAATCTTAATTTCATAATATGCGATACTCTCAGAAAACCCCTCTTTACTCAAACATAAGAGACTTATTTCTGAAAAAAAGATTCAGTTCAAAAGGAGATTTTATCTGGTTTGTGTGATTATGTGTCTCAGTAACACATATTAAACACGGAGATACTCATCGGCTGCCGGGAAGCCGCCCAGCGGATTGTGGAGCCCAAACAGCTGCTCTCATATTTCACCTTTCACCGCCGCCCAGAAAGAGAAGCTCTCATCCCACAAATGTCCACGTCCATGCAGTCACGGAGGAAATGTCCCAGCTCCCCACACAATGTTAATTAGGCTTATTAACAGATGTCCCGAGTGCAAAAAGTCGTCTGAAGACAACATTTACAAAACTATCTAACGCAGGAACATGATTAACTCAGAGGTAGCGTTTAAGGACACGTAGGTTCGGTTAACAGGTCTGCTTTAAGAGACTTTGGCCCTGATTTACTGAGAATTCAAATAAAGGGCGCTAATTTGTTTGCATGCGCTCTCTCTTCAGCGTTTGTGGTGATCTACAAAGATTACAAACACTCGATAACAGGCGCAAACAGCCGTATTTAAAGGAGCATTTAGCTGCACTATTGCTTTGCCATGGAGAGTTGGAGAGCATGTGGTATATGAGACGAATAAAAAACAGAAGATAAGGTTATGTAAAGTGGGGCAATAACATCTCTGCCTCTTTGACCGTGAGTGATGGTGTACGTCAGGGTGGGCTTCTTTCACCCGTCCTGTGTAGCTTGTGTATGGAAGACTTGTCCAAACAACTGAACCTCTAAAACTGGATGCAGGATCGGTGACACTTTGGTTAATCACTTTATGTATGCTGATGATTTGGCTGCTCTCTCACCCAGCAGTGCTGTCTGCTCCGATTATGGATTGAGATACGATGAGTTTGATGCCAAGAAAACTGTCGTGCTAATGTTTTGGGCTAAAGCAGACGAAGAACTCTGCTTTCCTGATTTTTGTCAGGGCAAAGGTTACAGGTTTGTAAAAACCAAATATCTGGGTCACTACATCCGAGACCAAGTGTCTCATTTATAAAACTGTGCGTAGGATCTTTACTAAAAGTGTACATACGCCCAAAACCAAAAGTTTGCATACGCCAAAAAATATTCAGATTTATAAAACTGTGCGTACACACAGATTAAAGCAATTTCCTCTTTATAAATCACACTCTTCCTGGAAGTTTGCGCAGGTGAGTTTGCCTCATATTCCGCCCCCCGACACACCTACTTTCCACCATAAATGGTCAATGCACAGTACCTGATGGATATTGCTGCATATAAAAGAGCCAGCTGATCTGAGGCATTTAAAGCTGAATCCTGGCGACCGAAAAGACAATAAAATTTAGTTTTGCAGAGACTGAAGTGGAGGTGCTTGTTGGTGAGGTGGGGCCTCACAAAAAAACATTTCATTTGGGCGTCACAGTGGAATCGCAGACAAACTAAAGTCTGCTGAGTGGCAGCCAGTTGTTGCATGAATGAGGTCTGTTCCAGAAGTCGTGCTGTGGAACTGTGGAGGAAACGCCGTGTCACAGCGACTGTGTGCAGCACACAGGACTCCTTTCATGTCTGCAGTCCTGCAGCAGCACTCTTCCAGCCATTTGTGCATAAATCTGCCAGTAACACCTGCTTTTAGGCGTGCTCAAATATACGTATTTTTTTGCGCCCGCTTTCCGTTGTACAGTTGATAAATCACATTGCGTGTGTTAAGCTGAGTTGTTTGCATCGTCTCCTCCCAATATTTTGCGCACTCTGGCAGAAACACCCAGATTGCATGTTCATCCACAGCAGAAAGGAGGTTTGCGCCTGTTAACGGGGCAAAATAGCCCGCTGTCCATGTTAGTAAATCAGGTCCGGACGATTATTTCAAGTGCAATGATGCGCAAGCCTTTCGTAAATCAGGGCCTGTGTGTCTCATGGGACTTACCTGTATTATGGTCAAAACAAGGGAACAAAAATCAAATGCATCCAAAAACATCACATAATTGGCTTGTTTGTTCATTCAGATCCACGTTTTCAACATTTTCTGAAACTGCAACCTCCACATCGCCCTGCCGTCTCCTTAAATCCATAATCTCAAGCATCTCCTCCACCTTAAATCCAACAACCTGCCCACACTGATTCGTGACTGACTAAAAAATGAAGAAATTCTGTTTTTTGGGGGGTTTTAGCAGACAAAGTCTCAGTCGTATACGGTTTGTCTGCAAGCTTGACGAACGTGCTGTATGTGAATGAAAATGTGACTCATTCCCTCAGCCTTTCCCTGCACGGCACCTCGTCTGTTTCTGCAAGATTTGTTTCTTCCTGAAAATCCAGCTGCACCTCAAATCTCCCAGTTTCAAGTCAAGTCCCTGCCTTCTTAAATAATTTGTGTTTTGTGTGATGTATTGATGAATGTTGTTCCCACTGACTCAGCATTGATGCGTTTCTCCCCCGCAGTAAGGATGGTGCAACCACAGGTCAGAGGTCTGGTTTTATTGTCGGTGCATTGCTCACATCCTTGTTTCTAGTCTTGACTCATGTTAATCACATTGTTGACCATTAAATAGGCGACTCACTGTCTGTTATTGTTCATAGTATTAGATTGCTACCTTATAAAATCTGTTTGTTTTCTCCCATTTGTATCTAAACTAGAATGAAGGAGTTTATTCATCATGCAGAACTGATGCACTCCATCGCATTAAGCTAAGTGGGTAATAAAATAATGTGTAATGTGTATCAGCTCGCTCCCTGAAGCCATTAAACTTAGCCAGTTGTTTAAGGTGGTCATTCTGGTTAGGGAGGCCAGAAAAACTGCATACCGTCTTCTGGTGTGACTAAATTAGTGGTCAGACCACAACAGAAGTGAGTCGCCCACCCAGCGTTACCGTACACCGAGACGTTGTTTTGATTCGAACCGTATTGCATGTGACAGAGAAATTATTCCTGAAACTGCGCAAGTCTGATTCCAGTAAAAAGGTGCATCCTGTTATAAGGGCTGCACAGTCATCCAATCCCAGCACTTTCCCCGTTAGTCATCTACTAAAAAAAAGCTAATGCTGACCAGATCTACAGGATTTACAAAAGCTGTGAATGAACAGGAGAATGTTTCTATATGCAAAGTTGAGCCGTGCGTTTCTGTTTGTAAATCTAAGCTCACTATTTCTGACTCTGGGTTACATATTTCTGTCCTAATGACATCAAGGCAAACAGTTAATTTAGTGTGACAAATGGGATTTCTTTAGGCCGTATAAAATGCGTAAGTTTGGAGCATAATAGGCTTACTGTCTCCTTTTCTGCAATGTGATCCAGCTGTGTCAAATATGTTTAAAATTCTTCAGAGAAAAACAAAGAAGTGAGCGTTTAGAAATTAGTATCTTTAATATTTACAGAACATCACCACCCACACAGGCGTGAAACATTAATGCAGCACAACCTCATCAGATCCTGACATTTAGACTCCTTCAGGCTGTGATTTCATTACAGATCCCTAATTCAATAATAACATCTCAGAGGTTCGTTCAGAGGTTCATGTCAGTTACTCAATGACAGCGTTGGTGGCAGAATCATAAATCTCTTATTATAACCTTCATCTCTGCAACAAGTCTCCTACTGTCTGTTTAAAGGAATAGTACACCCACAGAATGATGTGCCTTCATTTTCTACTCACCCTCATGCTGAGCAAGACTGTGGAGCACTTTTTAATTTCTCAAATGCAGCCGGAGATCGGACGGGTTTGCGTTATAATCGTATATAATGGAGTTCACCGGCGCCCGATCCAAAAAAGGTCCATAAAAGTCCACAAAAACTTGTCAATATTCCTCCATACTGCTCGTCTAATGTAATCCAAGTGTCCTGAGTGGGTAGCGTCCAGAATTTACTGGAAACCACATTTAGTATATTTCTGCCGCGAAGCACACCCTTGCAAGTTCATGACACTACGGAAGTGGCGGCAGACGAGATCACATGTCCTCTTTTTCTCTCTTTCTTTTAAATAAATGTCCAACCCCTCTTGTGTTTGTCTGCAGCTCTTTCGCTCTTACCATAATGTAAACAGCGAATTTCTTCTTCTACGTTTGCATCATCGGCAGAGTAGGCGCTGAACGCAGCGGCTTCTGTAGTGTCGTGAACGAAAGCACAAATAGAAACTTGCAATGTTCTACTGTTTAGGCTCTAAAAAATCTACTACATGATGTGGTTTCCAGTAAATTCTGGACGCTACCCACTCAGGACACTTGGATTACATTGGACGAGCAGTATGGAGGAATATTGACAAGTTTTTGTGGACTTTTTATGGACCTTTTTGGTTCAGTCGCTGGTGAACTCCATTATATGAAAGTTAGTGGATAACGAACCCCCCTCCCCCGGATCTCCGGCTGCATTTGAGATATTAAAAAAGTGCTGCAGTGCTTGCTCAGCATGAGGGTGAGTAGAAAATGAAGGACCATCATTTTGTGGGTGTACTATTCCTTTAACTCCAACAACAACAGTCCCTGTTCTTGCAGTTTTAGCTCTTCTTTTCTGATAGACAGAGGTGGGTAGAATAGCCAAAAAATTATACTCAAGTCAAAGTACTGTTACTTTTTAGAAAAAATATTACTCAAGTACAAGTAAAAAGTAGTAAGTATGTAGTTAAATGTAGCTCGTAACGTGTGACGGAGCCAACGGAAAGCTACGTTTGTGTAGTGAGACATTCATGTAGAAGTCTCTCTAACCAAAACTGATTTGCGCACTTATATTACCAAAAAAAATAAAGCAACAAGCATCTGTATGCTGTTGTATGCCTATAATTTATGTAAATATGTACTCAAGTAAATGTAAGGGAGTAAATGTAGTGAGTTACAACCCACCTCTGATAGACGCGACTCACTACAGC
>JALJCO010001490.1:0-50633 GCA_023101725.1 Atherinomorus stipes | reverse complement strand
ATGCCTTGTTATAGGGGTGTAAAAATGTTCATGGTTCAACAAAAATATTAAAAACAAACAACAATAAAACATGTAATCAAGCATGATGGGGCTCCTGAGCTAAAATTTTGTTGAGCAACACTTTGAGGCTGCAAGTCATTGCAGGTGTTTTCTGTAACATCCAATCAGACTTCTGCACCTGTTGACAGGTACTTTGGTCCCTTGTTAAAGTTAGGGTTGGAGATGTTGGAAAAACGGTTCAAACAAGCAACATTTAAAAAAAAAACACACACACCACCGAAAACCACGCTTTCAGAGCGCAGGGACATGTGCGCCGATGCTTTACGAGCAGGTTAACGACAACAGGCGAGTGGATAGCTCGTTAGCTTGATAGTAAACAGCTGACAAAGCATGTTTCTAAAAAGCTTTAATCCACTCACCCCCAACTCCTTCTGCAGTGTAAAAAGTCCACACTGCAAATGTCAACGCCTCCAAGACTTAATTCTTAACTGTTATTTTGTTTTGCAGCAGCAGTTAACAGTCCATTAGCTATATTTGTTTACAGTGAGCGGCGCACGGGGGGGTTACATGGGGAACGGTAAGAGGGGAGGGACAGAGACGAGACATAAAGGCATCGATTCGTTCTTTCTATCCATTGCAAATGACCAATTCCTGCCTTTCGGTGTGAATGGCAGGAGTTTTTACAGACGTGCAGCTCTCACAGAGGTCTGACTTTCCTTCCTTTTTATGACGATGATGCATCGATACTGTCAGGATGGAAGGACCATTTCACCCAGTAGAACAAAAAGTGTTTCTGAACAGGATTACTCTGGCTTTAATCAGCAAAGTGCTTTAATTCATCTTGGACAGCTTTGTTTATTTGTTTTGTTAATTATTATTTTTTTAAGTCAACAATTCAAAATCAATATTTCTTTCTACTAAAGTATAATTTATTAAATTTTTATTTATTTGTACTTTTTCAGTTTCTTGTTATTTGGATTACTGTTGGGAATTTAAACTTTTCTTTAACTGGAGAGTATCAAATCTTTCAAGCACAAATGTAGATAACAGTCACATAGTGCCCAATGATCTGATTGCGGTGTAGAGCTACAGCTGCATCATGCCAGACAGATATTTATCTTCATCCTGAAAAAGATATCTTTTATGCTGGCCTAAAATCTTTTTCATTTGTGCTGTGTGCCATCTTCATTTATTCTTCACCATTGCACATGCGCTGATACCTGCCATCATACTCATAACTCACAAGTGTTCCCTTAACTTTGATTCAAATTAACTTTGTGGTTGCAGAGTTATACTCATTTTGTTTTGGGTATGCAATTTTTCAGCATAGGTCTAAAACGAAGGCAAAGGGTCAAAGAGCTCAAGCTTCATAGTTGTGATTCAACTATAAAACCAATCTTCTATAAATGTGAACTGACTGTAAAAGTATGCTTATTATGTTTGGCATTTCTATTTACATTATATCGAACTACTCCACAAACTTTTAGCTGATTTATTCATCCATTTATTTCAGTGTAACTTAGCCAACATGGTGAAGTAGCTTAAATGCTACCTCTGACCATGCTAGCATCAGTCAAACAGCACTCAAGCAGTCTCATGCCTTCTGCTTCATGTCTTTTTCTCTTGCGTGTCACAATTGAAGAGAAGTTATTAAGCACCTGAACATGAACGCATAATCATCCATGTGACGAAGCAGCCTTCCGTCACAGGAATTGCATAAATAAAATGATGAACAGCACTTTAAGTTGCCTATCTAAACTTTAATTTAAATTGTTCACATTTAACATGTAATGCATTTTTATTGATAATGAACCATTTAACAATGCATGTCTTGTCTTTCAGATCCTGTGAGTATTAGTGAAGTTCATGGTCTCTTGTGGGTTAATTGTACTCACCTATCTGGTGCCCTCTCCAGGGTGTTTGGGCAAATGCTGTCTGAAAGGCATGGATGCCATTTAAGGTCCCGGGAGAGGCCACTAGATGTGGTTGGGGGGTGGAGCAGGTATTCTTTTGGGGTTTTAGGTGCTGGGGAAAATTGGGTTTAGAATCCTTTGAGTTTTATTGGAATGTAGGTTGGGAATGTCTACATGGGGTGGTTAAAGGTAGATTTTTAAATATTTGAGGTATTTATTAAATGTGCAAACACCTGGCTGGTGAGGTGGTTCAGACCAATCAGAGCAGAGCACATAAATGTTGCCAGGTGGCTCATTTGGGTGTTGTTGCTGGTGGAGGCTGAGCTGCTTCACTGGAGATGGTGTGAGTCCTGACCTATACACATTGGATTAATAAAAAGGTACCATTTTGTACTGGATTCCTGTGGTCACGTCACTGTTTTCCAGCCGCTCATTCAGGCTACCTTTCACAAGTGGTGTCAGAAGTGGGATCCATGCAACAGTGAAAAAGTATGTTGACCAGAGCGACAAAGAAACCAGGCCAAGAAGGAGAGCCTGATGAAGGAGCTGGTGCCTTCGCTGACCAAGGAGCCACCGCAGCTTCCACCCCTGAAGAGAAATTGGAGGAGCTGACGGAGTTGGTGAAATCTCTGGTCAGGACACAAACAGCCAGAGACCAGAAGATGGAAAAAGAGTTGTCACGCCAGGAGCAAAGATGGAAAGGGATGCAGCATCAGTTCCAGCAAATTCAGCAGCAAGTCACCTCATTTCAAAAGGACAGACCTGACCCTCCTGTGGTCCGGAGCCACAGAGTCGCAGATGATGAGGATGATGATGAGTCAGATGGAAGAGCCAGCCAGGTAGGCCGTGTTTTTAGGCCTCAGAATGAACCCCGGCTACTCCCCTTAACGGCAGAGGATGATATTGAGCATTTCCTCATCACATTTGAGAGAATGGCCCAGGTGTGTCGATGGTCCAGAGATGAGTGGGCAATTCGCTTAATACCCCTGCTGACAGGTAAAGCACGCATGGCCTATGTTCTCATGGATGTTGCAGACACTGAGGACTATGATAAAGTGAAAGAGGCTATTTTGGCTAAATATGAAATAACTGCTGACACTTACCGGCGTCGTTTCCGGTCATTGAAGATTGAGCAAGGAGAGACACCACGTGAGCTTTATGTACGACTGAAAGAGATGTTTATAAAATGGATCAAACCTGAAAAATTAACTGTTAAAGATATATCTGAGCAGATAATCTTGGAGCAGTTCTTGAGGATGGTCCATCCAGAGTTGGAGATTTGGATTCGTGAGCATGATCCAAAAACCGCAGAGGAAGCAGCTCGCCTTGCAGAAGTCTTCACATCAGCCAGAAGGGGGAATAAGAGCGCCAACTTCAGCCGGGAGACCCACCATGCCCAGTCAAGTAAGTCCATTGGGGGTGATCATGGCTTTGGTCAAAATCAGGGTAGGAATTTTTCTAACAGTAGGCAGCTCACTTCCCATTCCTCTTATGTTAAAAAGTCACCCCCAAAGTCATCCAAGCAGGATGTAAGATGTTATCACTGTAATGGCTTTGGCCATACTCAGCATTTTTGTCCAGTTCTTAAATCCAAGCCCTCACTCTTGTGTTCAGTTCCAAGGCCCATCACTGCTGAGACTGTGGAGCAGAAAGGTTGCACTGTACCAGTTTTAGTGAATGGGCAGCGGAGGGAAGCTTTACTAGACTCAGGATGTTTTCAGACTCTAGTAAATGCCAGCCTGATTTCAGGGGGAAATCTGAATCCGGGGGGAACTAGAATAAGCTGTGTTCATGGGGATGAGCATAATTACCCCACTGCTGAAGTGTATTTAACTGTGGGGGGTCAAACCTATCTTTTGCCCGTCGCTGTGGTGCCAACTTTACCATATTCAGTGATTTTGGGTAATGATATTCCTACTCTTTTAGACCTCATCCACCAGTTTGAAGGGGCTCAGTCCAACCTGCTGGTCTGTGAAAAATCTGAGAGTTTCATTGGGAAACCTTCAGATTCATCAGGTCACCAGGTAAGAGGAGAGTGCCTCACAGAACCTGTAAATCCTTGTCATGTCGTCACGAGAGCACAGAGTGCAAAAGCATTGTTGAATGAGTTGCCTTTCTTTGGAGAGGAGTTTGAAGTGCAGCCAGGGAAGGCCCGTAAGTCTAAAGCCCAGAGGAGGAGGGATAAATTTAAAGGCTCCCAAGAGAAGGGAACTGCTGAGATCCCTAAACCAACTAACCTGTTTGAGTTTGACATTCCCACAGATGTAGGCGCCTTACAGAGAGATGACCCCACTCTGAAGCCATTGTTGGATAAAGTAACTGAGGTTGAGGGGGTGTACCAAGGCCAGGTAAGCTGCCTTGAAGAGGCTGTTTACATAATTAAGGGCGGCATTCTGTATCAGAGGAAAAGTATGAATGAAGCTTTAGTCCTCCCACTACAGTTTAGGCATAAAGTCATGGAACTGGGCCATTCGGTGCCATGGGCAGGACACCTGGCCTTCCATAAGACTTTAAGCAGAATCAGTAAAAGATTTGTTTGGCCAGGAATGTACACTGAGATTTCTAAATTCTGTGGTTCTTGTGAAAAGTGTCAGTTGACTTCAGGAAAAGGAGTAGCGCGTGCCCAGTTAGAATCTATGCCCATCATTGAAACACCATTTGAAAGGATAGGGATGGATATTGTGGGCCCCTTAGAAAAGAGTTCATCAGGGAATCGTTTCATATTGGTCATATGTGATTATGCTACACGATACCCTGAAGCCTTCCCCCTCAGGTCAGTGAAGGCCAAGTACATTGCTAACTGCCTACTACAACTGTTTTCTCGAGTAGGAATAGCAAGAGAAATCCTGACAGATTGTGGGACAAACTTTTTGTCCAAGCTTTTGCAGCAAGTGTATAAGTTATTAGGGGTTAAGGGAATTAAGACCACGCCTTATCACCCCCAAACGGACGGGCTTGTGGAGAGATACAATCAGACTCTCAAAAACATGCTGCGCAAGTTTGTCTCCACCACAGGTGCAGATTGGGACCAATGGTTGCCCTACCTCCTATTTGCCTACCGGGAAGTGCCACAAGCGTCGACTGGCTTCTCCCCCTTTGAACTGCTTTACGGGCGCCAAGTCAGGGGCCCTCTGGATCTGCTTAAGGACTACTGGGAGGATCCCAAGCCAGAAGGGGAGAATGTGGTGGCATATGTGGTAAAGATGAGGGAGAGACTGGAGGAGATGGCAGCATTTGCACAAGACAACATGAGAGCAGCCCAACAACATCAAAAGTCCTGGTATGACCAGAAGGCAAGAGACAGAGTTTTCACACCAGGCCAGAAGGTGGTGTTGTTGCTTCCAACCAGTGAGAACAAGCTGCTGACAAAATGGCATGGACCTTATGAAATCACCAGACAAGTGAGTAAAGTCACGTATGAACTGTATATGCCTGAAAAACTTAAGAAGCATCAGAAATTTCATGTGAACTTACTGAAAGAATTTCAGAGTCGTGAAGAGCCTGCCCATCAGCAGTTATTTGTACGGGCAGTTCAGGATGAGGAGGTAGCTGAGAAATTCTTCCCAACCTGCTCTGCAGATTCTGTGTCAGTTGACCTCTCACATCTGTCCCCTATGGAACAGGAAGCCATTCAGCCCCTCTTGGATCCAGAACTTTTCCGGGAGAGTCCAGGGTTCACGTCGCTTGTACAACACAAGATCCGGATGAAGGAAGATGCTCCAGCACGACAGAGGAGCTACCGGATACCAGAGCGATTGGTGCCGGTGCTCCGTAAAGAGATTCAGCTGATGTTGGAGATGGGGATTATTGAAGTCTCGAGCAGTGAATGGTGTAGCCCAATCGTTCTGGTGCCAAAGAAGGATGGCTCACTAAGGTTCTGTATAGACTTCAGATATTTGAATGCCATTTCCAACTTTGATCCATATCCAATGCCCAGGGTGGACGACCTGCTGGAGAGAGTGGGCCGAGCCAGCTATATCACCACATTGGACTTGAGCAAGGGATACTGGCAGGTGGCCCTGGCACCAGAGGCAAAGGAAATGACTGCTTTTAAAACACCGTTTGGTATGTACCAGTTCAAAGTCATGCCTTTTGGCCTCCAGGGGGCACCGGCAACATTCCAACGGCTAATGGATTTTGTTCTGAGGGATGTGTCAGACTTCTCTGCAGCATATCTGGACGATGTTGTGGTGTACAGCCAATCCTGGGAAGAGCATGTGGTGCACCTCCAGGAAGTACTGCAGTGCATCAGAGCAGCAGGGCTGACCATCAATCCTCGCAAGTGCGCTGTGGCTCAGAGGGAAGTCGAGTACCTTGGCTTCGTTATTGGCTTCGGAACTATCAAGCCTCAGGTGGGGAAGATGGATGCTATTCAGTCTTTTCCTGTTCCCACTACCAAGAAAAAGGTGAGAGGCTTCACTGGACTGGTGGGATGGTACAGGAAGTTCATCCCGCAGTTTTCAGAGAGAGCGGCTGTGTTGCATGACCTCACCAAGGCCTCTGCCCCAAATAAGGTCATCTGGACAGAGGAATGTGAGAGAGCATTTCAGGACCTCAAGGGGGCAGTCTGCTCTCAACCGATTCTGCACAGCCCAGATTTCAACCGGCAGTTCATTCTGCAGACGGATGCATCCGGAGTAGGTCTCGGAGCAGTCCTCCTCCAGGAGATGGATGGGGAGAGGAGACCTGTGGTGTTCCTGAGCCGGAAGCTACTGGACAGAGAAAGGGAGATACTCGACCATTGAAAAGGAGTGTTTGGCAATGAAGTGGGCCATTGAATCCCTTCGGTACTACCTACTCGGACGACACTTTATCTTGGAGACAGACCATCGCGCCCTTCAATGGCTAAAGCGCATGAGAGATGCCAATACACGCATCGCAGGATGGTACCTCTCCTTGCAGCCGTATGACTTTACTGTCCAGTACAGACCAGGGAGGTCAAATGTGGTGGCAGACTGTTTGTCGCGGATGGCGGAGATCTAAGGTACTGTGTTCCTCTGGGAGAAGGGGAAGGAAATGTGACGAAGCAGCCTTCCGTCACAGGAATTGCATAAATAAAATGATGAACAGCACTTTAAGTTGCCTATCTAAACTTTAATTTAAATTGTTCACATTTAACATGTAATGCATTTTTATTGATAATGAACCATTTAACAATGCATGTCTTGTCTTTCAGATCCTGTGAGTATTAGTGAAGTTCATGGTCTCTTGTGGGTTAATTGTACTCACCTATCTGGTGCCCTCTCCAGGGTGTTTGGGCAAATGCTGTCTGAAAGGCATGGATGCCATTTAAGGTCCCGGGAGAGGCCACTAGATGTGGTTGGGGGGTGGAGCAGGTATTCTTTTGGGGTTTTAGGTGCTGGGGAAAATTGGGTTTAGAATCCTTTGAGTTTTATTGGAATGTAGGTTGGGAATGTCTACATGGGGTGGTTAAAGGTAGATTTTTAAATATTTGAGGTATTTATTAAATGTGCAAACACCTGGCTGGTGAGGTGGTTCAGACCAATCAGGAGCAGAGCACATAAATGTTGCCAGGTGGCTCATTTGGGTGTTGTTGCTGGTGGAGGCTGAGCTGCTTCACTGGAGATGGTGTGAGTCCTGACCTATACACATTGGATTAATAAAAAGGTACCATTTTGTACTGGATTCCTGTGGTCACGTCACTGTTTTCCAGCCGCTCATTCAGGCTACCTTTCACAATCCAATATCAAAATGACATGAGGGGCAGCGGTCGCAGACTGCATTAATAAATGAGTTTGAAGAAGTTGATGAGCGACAGATCCATTCACCTTTATGCTTTTACTGTCACATGCAATTAAATTAACTTTGGCCAAGGTAATGGAGTTGCTTAAATACTGTGACTGATCTTCTCTGTGGCTCAGTGTGAGCCACAGAGAAGAAGAGGTTTAATTTAGAGATGGACTTTAATCTAAGAGCTTTCCTTTTAACTGATAAGCTTTCTGTTTTGGAAAGAGATTAAAAAGGTTTCCAAATAAAGGTGTGCATCTGCAATTTCTGTTTTTGACCGCTGGATTATGAGAATATACCTTCTATTGGGGACAAGAAACTTCTTCACATAAGTCTTAAATTTCAAAGAAGTGTACATTTTAATGAATGTGGGTTATAGTTAAAGTAATGAAATGAATTTATCATTGTGTATGTTCATATTCATGATGCTGTATGGCAGCGGTTCTCAAACCTTTTCTGACGGGCCCACTTTCATTGATAATAATAATGCCAAGCCCCCCCATCACCACTACCACATGCACCCAAAAATTTACCATGAGACACCTGAAAATGACAATGCCTTTTGTTGAGTCATCATCATTTGTTCATTAGTACTTTAAAAGATATGCCCATGTTTTTTGTAAGAAGTGCAAAAACTATACTTTTTAGCCTGGCTGTAATAATAATAAAACATAATAGCTAGAGCGGTCATTTTTGGGGATGGTATCGTGTCAAAATTGTCCCAGGGGGCAAGTCTGACAGTCTACGTGGACCGATAAGCTTTAGCCTTAGGGCTGGAATATACTTGCTGCTGGCGACGCGTCCGCATCATTGCGCCCACGCGTTCCCAGCTTACCTATGGCACGTAGGTCGCTCGTGTTGATGCGAGGTAACATGCCGCATGCATGTGGTGCGATATCGACTTGAACGCTAGAGGTGCTCGTGCAACTTTCTCCGCGACTTTGGTTAAGTGGCCGCACATACCACCTCCGCTGGCAACGAGACCTCTTTTTCTTTCGCAACAGCAGAAGTAACTTCTTCCTTGAAGAATTTGTCCACTTTCCACATACACCTGGGTCGTTCACGTATGCCCCAGAAATACAATCTGACTCAGTGTCCAAGTCCTCCTAGCGGTGGCCTCTAGTATTGAGCGTTTTGGCCGCGAAGTGCTGCAGCAAGTATATTCACAGACGATGCAGACCGCTTACGTGAACGTTTGCGTCCACAGCAAGTATATCCCAGGCCCTACCGGTCTTCTTAAGGGCACATTAAATTAAGGTCTTACTCATCTTGTATTGCCAACGCCCTCCTCCTTAACAAGCACACGCACTGTAGGGACTGATGGCAGGGGCGACTGTTGCGCTCTCACATGTTCGCCTCACTCTCTCAAAGTAATGCTCCACTCACTAGTAGTAACTCAGCTACGATGGCAGAGCGAACGAAGAGGTCTAAAGTTTGGCTTTACTTTACAACTATAGATGCTGTCAACGGCTGCCATAAATGCAATAAAACCAGTGTTTTCTGACACTGACTTACTGTGGAGACTCGCCATGGATATATTATCGCCTTTATTCGCGATACTCTGTCTGACATCTTCCCAGCACGTGAACACACCATGAGGAGCGAGTCACTGATAAGTGTACGGTGTAAGTTGATGCGCGACCAGAGGTCAGAACGACAACCATGGACCTGATGTGAATCGGCATTAAGGCTTGTGAAGATGTCATAACCTTCATAAATAAGATGGAGAAAATGTTTTTCGTGGATTCGAATTTTGGTTCCCTGTTGAATCAAACCAGCTACAATCCCAACTTCAGCTCAACTTGATGAGTAAATGCCAAATACAGATTTTTAATATGACATGATGAGTAATAACTAAATTGTTGAGAAAACTGATGGGAAAACTTCACAGATTAATCTCCCGTATTAGCACATTAATATTGACAGCACTGATATAATTTATTCTATTTGTTTTACAATAATCTGGTAACCCCCTGAAATTATCTTGGGACCTGAGTTCGGGAAAGGTTGTGGACTGTCATCTAAGCTCAGTGTGCTGAAATGCCCCCTCCCATTTTGAACCACAGCATCCTTTTTATTTAAGAAAAATTTTAAACTTCCTATTCTTATCATAGAAAAGCACCAATAAAAGTACTGAAAAAGTACCAGACCACTAAGGAGTACCTATAAGAGTAGTTGTATCGATAAATCCTTACCAATAACCATCCCTAGTCATTTTTTTAAACTAAAAACCGACTCCCACCTTTCAAGATGACACATTATAATGAGTCGATAACATCACATTATGCTACGTCTGGTGCGCACAAAGTGGCAAACTCAATAGAGAGAAAAGTGAAGCCGATGCAGAAGTGCTAAAAACTGCAGTTCCCCCTCATCCACTAGGGGCTGGCTGGAAACGGGCAACCCATGTATTTCTGAGCCCCATATCTTAAGCCAATGCACTACTAGCCCACTGGAGATCCTATATCTCCTTTTTAGCTGTAGTAGCAGAAGGTCAGCAACCATATTTTGACATGCACTAATATGTATGTGCGTGCACGTGATTTGCAGAGTTATGGTGCATGCCATAAATAAGGCTCCCTGAAAGCCCTGGTGTAATTCTAACCCTGGCGTTAGCCATTCAATATTTATTTGTAAAATTTAGGTTTGGGTACTTGGGAATGAGTAACACAAGCACAACTGTGGAAAGGGGAAGCAAAACAAGAGGGGAGTGTGTTTTGAGTGTAAGGGCCTTTTGGGGAATTTGAGACTGCCAGTCTCATCACATCAGTGAAAGGTGCCTGACTTCAACTGTATCGTATCTTTTATCCTCACTATACTCACATAGCATCTGTCTCCCTCGTTAGTGCTTTGCCAGAATAGAAAAAAATTTGTGCTTGGAGCTGTTTTTAGAGACCGAGGTGGAAAAGTCAGCAGGAAAACAGAACAAAACCAAAAACACAGAACATAGGATAGTGTTTAAAAGTCAGGTCACTTTCATCTTTGGCTCATAATTTGCTGTGACCATCTTCTCAGGCATGAGATGCTGGGACCAGCTGTGATAAGAAGTACAGAGCTGTGGGTGTTTTTTTAAAAGCAAAATGGTGAGATGGTGTCTGCATCAGCAGAAATAGAAATTGCTACCTATCAGAGTGAGATTACTGCAAGATGGTCCACCACAGTTTGGAGCGATCACAAATGACTGCAACTTCCATTCTACTTTGTCGTAAGCACTGAGGTGCTCAGAATGATCGATGAGAGCAGGCAGAAAGGAAAAAATCTAGTTCTGTTGTTTGCCCATGAGGTATAACGTTGGCAATAGAAAATATAAAACTAAATATAACGCAAAAATGCACCACAGATGCTACTGAACAATGGAGAGTTGTTGGCAGAAGGAAAAAGCAGCAAATGTTTATTTCACAAATCCAATCAGCTGACTATTTTTCTTTTCTTAACTTCATGAGACAAAAGTGGCAGAAATAATCTGAACATTTCCAATTAGTTTGATTGCACACTTAATTGCAAATGCATTTGTTTTTAACTGGTTCCATTGTGGTTGTATCACTGGGTAATAAGAGATGACTAAAATAAAAACACATAATGGAACAGTGAAGTTACCAAACATAGCAACAGTACCGTCTCAGTTATGCCTGACACACAAATATTTTACATGGCAGTTGATAGCTAGCAAGCAACTAGTTGTCAATTGTCTACTTAACAAACGTCATCTTACTATTTTATTTTTAAGTGAGAAGAACTTAGATTTAATTTGACATTTTAATAAGGCTTCAATTCAAGGTTTTAAGGGTTGTTTGCGGGTTTAATTTTGTTAGCATCTGTTTACTTTGGTCGTTTGTTTCTCTTATGAAATCTGGCAACACTGGCTCGTAGCTTTAAGTTGTCTACTTAACTGCCGAGCATACTGTCACATTTTTTGTTTGGGTGCGTCCCAATACACCCACTAGCCCTACCCCTACATTTTATGCGTTCCCGCGAAGCTAGTGGTGTCCCAATCCCTCTTTGCATGTAGGGGAAGCGGACGTAACGAGGGGAAGTGGGTATGAATCTAGCCCTTCAGAGCGAGGGACATCGATGTTGACTTGCTGAGGAAGGGCCAGAGAAAAGGGAACAACAGCAACCTCCGGAGAGCAGCAGGACTCGGAGAAGAAAACTCACAAATGTACATACAGATCACACGTTTGTTCGGAGCATTAGCCAGACTAGCCATGCTAGCTAGGCTAAAATACTGATGAACACAAAGCAAAACTGTTCAACAGAATAAAGCAACCAGATCACCATTCTGCTTGCTATGATGCTGGACAGGACAAGTAAAGAAAAAATAAATAGATAATAAATAAATAAAATACTGATGAAAAGCTTTTTGGCAGTTTACAAGAGACAACAGTCGTCAATGGTGATGTCTTCCCCATGAGGTTGTTTTTTTTATTAATCAACTGAGGCATGATGAATGATGAAAAAAAGAAAAGCCACTGCGACTGTTAACTCCGTGTTGTTGCTGGGTGTGTTGTTATGGTGAGACGTATGTGCAAACGTCACTACGCAGTCGCTTACATGCCTGAACGTAAATGCAGCAAGTGATGTCACAATGCCTAGGGAAGATTACAAATCCCTACCCCTTGTGCCTTCAATTCGAGGGCTAGTGGTAGTGAGTAAGGGCTAGTGGTTGAAAGTAGGAGGAACATTGAGATTGGGGCAACTCTGCAGTAAAATGAGATTTCTTTTTATAACTTATTTGAACTGCTTTTATTAGTTTATCAAATACTTTTCTACTTTTTTTTCTAACTTATTATAATCTTATTGATTTGATGTTGGTGTGAAGCACTTTAAAAACAACACAGTTGATCAAAGTGCTATAAAGTGCAGTTAGAGTTGAATGTTACAAGTCAGATTTTTCGGGATAATCCTCCCTTTTGTTTGAAATCACATCATGGAACAGTATGAAGAAAACATCATGGTAACAGTCCCATTTCAATTAAATTGCACACCAGGGTTTTACATAATATTTGGGAGTTGGTAGCTGGTTACTAGCAGCTAGTAAGTGATTGTTCTACATTACAGCTAGTATTTATATTGTCATTTATACCAGCTGGTCTTTAACAGAACACATTCAGCGACAACACTATCAGTTTTATAGCAACAACAAACAGGGTGAAAGTATTTTTTATTCAGTTCAAGTGCAAGTTGTAGCAAAAATGTATCCATTTCTTGTTTGTAGCATTTCAGATGTTAAATAGATTGTTAGGAGGCATTCACATGAGGATAGTCCCGGGACTTGGTCTGATTGGGCGGAAAGTTCTGTAAAATTTCACACCTTCCATTGGTTTGGTTTTAAAGTGCTGATGATACGACCTTAACTTCAAGTAACTTTGCCATACAACACACCAAGACAAAATAAGTTCTGTGCAGTTGTTAATCAGACGTGTATTTACGTAAATATCTGATGTTTAGGAGGCTCGGCTAAATGCTAATAGCTTTTCAGTGGCGAACCTAAGCGCTATGATGTGTCATCAGCGACATACAGAGTTTCAGTCCGCTCATTAAGTTACAGGTATAATCTAAGCCATGGAAAACATGAAAGACGGTTCCAGAATAGCTAGATTGGAACTGGTTTGTAAGGTGGGATCATCAGCCAGTTCAGAAAAGTGTGATAATGCTGAGGAATTTGGGGACATCACATTTTACAAGTTAAAACCGGAGTAGAGCTGCAGCCAGCTGCCAACAGTCTGTCTCCCAGCTTCAGGTCCACTGGTTCAGCTAAAAGCCTGCAAGACTACACCGAGGGACCCAGAACTGTAAGGAGCGACCTGGAACAACACAAGCAGACCCTCAACTGTGAACCAGAGCCAGGCCTGTCAGAGACGAGACACTCGTTCCCTGCGGTAAATACTGTAATTAGCCTGTAAAAAATGAGAAGATAACAACTTACATGGTTCCAGTCGAGTTTTAAATAGTTCCCATTTATAAGGATGAGGATGGAGGGAAGGAAGGATGCATCTTTGGAAGCAGCTAGAGGAGATCTGATGACTGGAGACGTTCATATAACCGAGCCGCAGATGTCTGTCGATCAGTAGCTATATGACCGATGTGATGAAGCAACGATGGTAGAAAAATAATATTCCAGAGGACATGATCGCAGTTTCATTGTGTTAGAAGTCTCAACACGTTGGTGCCTGAAGCTCTAGTAAACAGATGCTGTAGACAGGAGTCCGACTCCGACCTGCTTCTTTATCCTCTTCAAAATAAAATTCTAAATCTGTAGGAAACCTAAATAAACTAACGCTGCACTTACGAGCTTTTAACCATTAACTGTCAATACAATGTGAAGGTTGAGTCGTTACTGTTTGTCTGTAAAACTGGAAAAGGAACTTAAAAACGGCAATGAAGCCATTGACTTCAATGTTAAATAAGCTGCGAAGACTCTTTCGCAGACGTCACATCCAGTTTCTGCTCACAGCGCCACGGTCTGGTCAGATATGCTGAAAAGCAGCAATATTTTCTAATAACTCATCTATGCAGCTGTGCTTGTTTCTGTTACATAGATCATCATGAAGAATGTTTTGGTCTATAAAACATGGCAAAAAATGTTAAAAACGTGTCATTAGTACTTAAAGTTTACATTATTGGCTAGGGGCAATGCTCCCCGAAACCAGCACTGGCAAATAATGAAAAAAGCAGGAAAAGAAGAAAACCAGGCTCCATGAATGGCCAGGACTGAAAGAGGAAGTCTTTCTGCTTCTCATCGTTGCTCCATGTCTGTCCACAACACATTTTTTCATTGTTGTTTTGACCTTTCAACTTGTCAAGCAGGTGCTGTTAACTTTGTTGTTCCTCCAACTCAAATAATATTCTATGCCACTCCCTCCTGTTTCATAATGCTTTAGCATGGTTGGCATATGTCACCTCCGTTTTGGACCACTGGATAGTATTTTTGCAAGTGAACCTAGACCCTTGGCTTTCAGGCAGACCAGGGTTGGTTTCTTTGGTTGTTTAAAGCAGACAAAACAGCTGGGAGTCACAAAGCTTTTTTGATTTGAATCAGTCCGTTTGCTCGGAAAGTCCGCTTCGTTAGGGGAGTTGTGAATGCGCAAACGGACTCTAATCCGGAACAAACGACTGGACTTGGTCCGCCTGCAAACGCAGGTCTCAGTCCAATTCAAGTGAACCAAAGACAGGAAGTGGACTACAAATTGCATTGGCATTGTGGGTCAAACGTTGGACAACATGGGTAAACGCTACGACAACAAACATACGTGAAGGACTGCAGTACTTATAAAGATGGCTCGTGGTCAGACGTGGAGTTACGAGAAAGTAAAAGCTTTAATCGATATTTAATCTGATGAAATCATATCCAGCTCCTCATACAAAAGAATGTTGCTTTGTGGAGGGAACGAAGTTGTGAGAACCTTCTTGTACGTGCATCTTGCCCTCACCTACGGTGAATCTGAGAGCAGCGCCACCTGAGATTGTCATTCTTGGCCCATTTGGCTCGTTTGGCAATGGTGCAACGTGAACGCAATCTTGGTCCGGAAGACCACCCGGACCGAGCCCCCAAACGGACCGAGACTGGCGGACGATGCTTTCTGAATGCGCCCTCAGAGTTTGAGAACATTGAGGCTTCACAGAAGCTTCTTTGAAATTTCAGCTGAGAAAGAATTATGTCCACTGGGGGATCTTTTACTGAAAAACAGCCCTTACACAAAGAAGATGTGACATCCCAGTTGTCACAGTTCAGTGTTTCCCCTATCTGTAATGGGGGCGGGAATTCACATTACAGATAGAGGAAATACGGGCTTATTTTGCGAACTCGTACTCATCAAATACCATAAGTAGGCCTACAGTACTCACTACGTCTGGCACGGGTACCCCCACATTGATTGTTCCAATTAATATGGGACTAAAATCAATGCAGACTATCGCTATTTTAAAAAAAAATTAATAATGATCTGTAGGATCTGCCAGACTCTCAAACAATCCGTGATGAGGGGTGTTAATGCTGCTGAGTTGTTTAAAGTAAGCCAGAAAGGCCACCACCCCCGCAAACAACCAATTCCTATGTAAAACACTGCAGTTGATAAGAATACCTCTGACTCTGACAGGCGTTGTGCATCCCTCCCAGCTTCCTGGCCGGTGTTAACTCCAGGCCAGGCAATGGGCCACAAGGAATTAAATCTAACGGTTCACAGAATTTCAAATAAAACCAGTGAAATGCAACTTCATGGAAAATTAATTTTGGATTAATTTGTATCGTCACTCTGTCAACAGGTGGCAGCAGCTTGCATGTTGCTTTGGCTGAAAATGCAAGTTGACACTGACCAGAGTGAACACACATTCAGAGAACACACTTTCATATGGGCAAGAAAAATGGAGGTTTTTAGGACTACAGTAAACAGATCTCACTGTCAGAAATCTTTTTTCTATGGCTTCTTTACTGTTATGCCTCTTTCTTTTGGTTCCCTTGGGGCTCGAGGACTTCATGCTGGGATTGTGTGTTACCTGGAACAAAGCTTCCTTGGACAACATCCTTGTATGCCCACCAACTCTCATCAAGCTTTGATGTAATAGGTTGAGCTGCTGGGACAGAAGAAAAAGAAAAAACAGAATAGTTTATTAGTACTGCAAATCACATACCAGGGGAGTATTTTGCATGTTCTCTTATTGTACATAAAACTATCTTTCATATGAAGGAAACATGTTTTAAGGACTCATCATGAATTGAAGCAACAACAGTGATAAAGGCCCTCTCACCCTGTGCACAGCTATGCAACCACGTCTCCTGGAAACATCCCTGCCAATCTCCCAGCAAACAGAGAGATGTTACAAACAGAGTGGGAATAAACAGACAACCTGACTTTTTAGTAAGGGGACCAATTCGGAGAACATGAGGGAGATAAAGCGACAGTGGCGGGTTCGGTGGGTGAACAGACAACCATGCTTCTGCTCTCAGGCTGCAAATGACCAGTTGTAGTTCTGTCACCATCTCACCCTGCAGGTAACAAGAAGGCAGCTGGTAGCAGTAACACCCCCCCCCCCCCCACACACACACACGCACACACGCACACACACACCTTCCTTCAGTTTCAACCACATCATTCCACCTCCTCTCTAGTGTAGCAGCAGAACAATACAGTCCTAACTAATGTGAAAAATTTCCTCGCCCAGAACAAAAGTTAATCTCAGCCTACCGGTGTAACTAGGGATGTTTAATATTGGCTTTTTTACCGACATCCAATATACCAATATTGTCTACATGGACACCCCTAAGTGGTGGCCAGGGATGGCCAGTGGCCCCCTGCACAAAAAAGCTGGCCACCCCTGCAAATTTTTTTTTTTTCATTTATATGAATTTTTATGCACTATTAAAATGATGCAGCATACTTTGCTTATATTTGAATGTCAGAATCTGTATAAGCTAATAAAAATAAAAGAAATGAAATTATTACACTAGATGTACCATTTTCTGCCATTGCTATTTGCCATAGTCCCCCGCAGGTGTATCCCTCCTAATTAACTCGCCCTTTCTTATGCAAATTAATCCAGGAAGGCACCACCCAGAACTGCTGTGAAGTCATTTGTTTGGGACACAAAGGATTTGTGACATGAACGCACTGAACTGCTTATTACAAGCAAAAAAATCTTGGCCACTCTTAAAATAAGTATTAAAAAGTTTGTTTTTGTTTGTTTGTTTGTTGTTGGGGTTTTTTGGTGGTGGTGGGGGGGTTGAGTGTGATGAGATATTTTGATTAGAAATTAGAAAAATGAACTTGGAAAGATTTGAGTTTTTACAGTGTATTGTTGAAATTAAGGCAGTTTGAGGCAGATAATATCTTATTTAGAGACTCATTTATTCTGCCCCCTTCACTGCCATTATATGGACATACACAGATCTACGACTAATCTAAATAGTGTCAAAAGGAGTCAGAGTGATCTAGAAGTGTAACAGGTAAGAAAATGCACATATAAATGCCTAGAAATAAGGTCCAGGTTGAAAGAACTAAAAGTTTTCCTTTAATAACCTTTGACCACCCTGCTATTTTCTCCGGCCACCCGCCAAAAAAAATCTGAGGGCGCCCCTACTTGTCTAACTCTTAAATTCCAATATCCGATATCAGCCAATATAGATCTATGCAGACAACTGTCAGGTTGTATCTCTCATATTTTGAGAAATACAATACAACTATATTCTGCTCCAACAGCAAAGATCCCAAAATATCCTTAAAAACACTTACAAGTCGTCTATGTCGGATTCAACAGTTTACATAGCTTAACTCGGCCAGAGGAGTTCATTTTGGACATCTGGCTGCCAGATATCAGATACTAGCAGGTATTAGCCAACATGTGGCTAATTATAATGTTTCTGACAAATTGGTAACATAACCAACAACTTAAAACCAGACATGTTATAAGCAGCTTCAAAGCAAGTTAGTCTGTAGCAGCATTAATCAATCACTCTGCAAATTAATGCATTAAAAAATAATCCCGATTATTCGGTGTGCCCATTCAATGCTCAAGCATTTTAAATTTGGCCCACTGAATGACCCGGACAGTGAGTGGTGGTAATGCACCTAAAGCTGTTTGCCAACCGCAAATAAACACCAGAAGAAGACGACGTGTCATTGAGTCACTGTACAGAACTTCATAGGCTGCGTTGGAGCAGGGTTGAATGGAAAAACTTAAAATGCGGCTCTTGAGGACCATTGTTCCCCACAACTGCTTTAGCAGATATGAGATTAAAATGCGATTAATTAGATTCATTAATTTCAAATCCTGTAATTAATTAGATTAATTTCTTTAATTGCCTGACATACCTAATAAAAAGACTTTAAACGTGACTCAATTTAGTCTGCCTGACTGCGACGTCATGACCAAGCGCCAGCAACTACTCTGAGCAGGCAACAAGACAGCATGGCGGTGAGCAGAAAAGCCACCGAATGAGAAATTATTAAGCCACCATTGCAATCCAGTGTGTGGAAACACTTTGGTTTTGCAAAGATGGAGACGTTTTAAATAATGTACTAGCTGTTTGTAGAATATGTAAAGGTCAAATAAAATACACCGGCAACACGACTAATCTCCCCAATGACCTGCTAATGCACCATGGAATCTTTCATACCTCTGACCGTCCGGGTACCTCTTCCATTCCCGCTGCAGCTGCAGCACAAAGTAATCTCAGCTCTGCAGAGGCCTCGGCAACAGGGTTAGTCTGAGACTAGGCCAAAACAAAATGGCAGCCATAGCCAAGTTTATCTGCAAAGATGTGCGACCTTTCAGTGTGGTTGAAAATCCAACATTGGAGCCATGGTACCAGATACCGAGCCAACCATACCTCTCAGAAAAGGTTATTCCAGCATTGTATAAAAGTGTTAAGAATGACGTGAAGCTGTTGCTCTCTCAAGCTGAACGAGTGGCGATAACAATGGCTGGACATCATGCTCAAATCAAGGGTTCGCGACAATGACCTCACATCACACTGAGTGGAAAATGAAGACTTTAGTTCTGAAAATGAAGCCAATACCGGTAAAAATATCAGCACTTTACTGCGTGAAGCATGCACGGCATGGGTGCTAATGGCAGCTAATGGAACAAGACCTGGCGATATCTCATTGTTCCATTACAACATCTCGCGAGATTTCCTTAGTAAAAATATTGGTCCGAATAAAACTATACTGATATTTTCTAAAATCACATTTTAATGCCAATCTCAGCTGATAATATCGGTAGGCCGCTAATATTGGACAGCCCTAACTGTAACGCGCAGACATTTTAATGCAACAGCAACAACATTGTTACAGTGGAAAAAGTGTTTATTCAATGACCTGCTACTGTAATAGTGACTCCTTTTATTTCAACCCCGTTACCCCATCACTGGTTGTTTCATGTCAAATTAAGTCAAGTCAAGCCGGTGGAGGATCAAAGCCACTCTGATGTGGTAAGCCAGGCTGTTCCAGAGATTAGAGGCCACAACTGAAAAGCCTCCATCACCTCCACCTTTCAGCTTGAGTCTAGAAATGTCAGAGAAGAACATATTCAGAGGCCTCAGAGCTCTGGATGGCTTATGAAAGTCAGACGGTGCCTTTGAGCCTCTTAAATAGAAGTGATTCAATTTTAAACTGGACCATGTAATGGACTGATGTCTGGTTTAGAGAGTAAATGAGTGATGTAATCTCCCTCTTTCTGTTAGCTGCAAAGTTGTGCAGCCAGCCAACGATCATCACCAACACGCAAGTTACAAAAATCAAAGTAAGCACGGTAGCAAAAATACAGATGTTTGATATTATCGTTCGATATCAGCATTAACATGCGATATCAGAAAATACTGTATAGGCATTGGGGGGGGGGGGGTTGGATGAATACTGTTTCTAACAAAATCTTGCCAGATTTTATAACAGAAGGACGAGATCTGGCAAGATTTTGTAAGTTTCCATTGGCATCTCCCAGCATTCCTTTCAGAGGTATGTGAGTATCTCCAAGAATATGAGATACAACCTCATAGTAGTTTGCATATATCGGTTGATATCAGATATTAAGAACTGGACAATATCAGTTTATTGGATATCGGTAACAAAGCAAATATTGAACATCCCTAAATAAAAGCAATTTAATTTATGGACTAAAAAACTTGGTTAAATTTCAAACCAATCAATAATTAAGCTTTTGATTTTGATGGATATCTGGGAAAAGGCAAATGTTTCAATATAAAACTGCATTCCTCTTTGTGGGGGAGTAGTTTAAGCTAACCTGCTTCACTTCCAACATTAGACACAACAATCATTATAATGAATTGTCCAGCACATACAGTAAGGACTGCCAAGCTCTAAAGAGGGCGAAGCACTGAGGAAACTTCTGTGTACTTACTGAGGTCATAAACACACAGGAGTATTTAAAGCAGGGGTGTCAAACATGTGGCTGGGGGGCCAAAACCCACCAGCCAGAGGGTCCAATCCAGCCCACAAAATGCATTTTATGAATGTGAAAAATGTCACAGAAGATATTTAACTACATTTAAAAAAATAAAAGTAACTGCAGTTCCAAACGTGACCACATGAAGTTGCAATTGTAATATTGAAATATTGTATTTAAATAAAACTTTATTGAACAAGTATAAGTATACAACAGATGAACTACACAACACAGGAGGAATAACATTCAGAACGTTTAATTATAACTACACATGAAAGTGTAAGGATTCACATAAGTAAATTGTTTGACCACATGAGGTGGTCCAACACATAACTCATGTTGCTTGAGTCTTAAATTGATTGTACAGGCTCCACTTCTTTAATAAAATAAGTGAAATGTGGGATTTTAAGGATAAAAAATTTAGCTAACAGGATTAAAAGATTTATGACAAAAAAAAAAAGCATTTTTCATCCTTCCTGGACATTAAAAAACAAAGGAGAACATTTTCCCATCTCAAAGACACGGACAGTTACAAATCTGCTGAATTCTGCCGAAACCTTTGAATAAAAGAGAAGTATATTGAAATATAAGACAGGGAGATAAGTGGTCAAATCTTTTCTGTCTTAATAGATCTCACTTCAAAGTGAAGTTAGTCAGTACAGGTGGTCAAGTTTACTACACAGATGTGGAAATGTACATGTATGTACATTTAATATAACTCGACGCTCTTCTAGTTACTCTAATAATAATGTGAAAGACCAATTCCAGATACCAGTCATTAAACATTTTGCCATTTTGTTGGCGTGATGGAAAGTTCAGCTCTTTTAAAAGATTCGACTCTTTAGACTCAGCTCCCTGAGAAGAGTATTGGCTCTCAAATGGCTCTTCATTTAGTGTCACTCAGAGCTTCTATTTTAACATAATTAAGCAAATGTGAGTGCTTTGTTTGTTGTTCAGTAATTATTTAAATTTTTGATTATAAAAAACTTATTTTTAGTGTTTTTTCATTATAAATATAGTAATGTTGAATATTTCAATCAAAACTTTAAATAAACAGTAAAACACAGAACCACACCAAGCCAGTCAAGTAAATAAAGTGAGTCTAAATGTCATGAAACTTTAAATACACTAATTTCTGCAGATCTTCCAGACATACTTATAATATAAATTAGAGATGTGCCAGTCCGATACCCGGATCGGATACTGGCTCTGATATTGACAAATTTGCTGGATCGGATATCGGATTAATGTGGCCGATACAGCATTCCGATCCAGTCATTTCTGTTTTTACTGATATCGTAATAAATGTAGACTTTTTGTTAATAGATAAAATTAAGTACATTTTTATCTTTGTTAATTTGTTACTTTTCTTTAAACAAGGCTAAATGTTTATTTTAAGCCTGATGCCTTCATTCACATGGCAATATATATACAGTTCATTCATTCAACAGTAGTATTGGATCGGTATCGGCCGATATGCTCAGCCCAGGTATCGTTATTGGACTGGATCAGAAAAAACTGGATCTGTGCATCCCTAATATATATAGCGGGCCTTATATATCTGTCTCTGTGTGTACCCGGTCTGCACCACTTCACGTCTTGTCTGCCCCAGTTCTTCTTGTTTTTTAATGCTTCATCACCGGTTAGTATTAAAAAACTGGACATGCTTGTTTATTCTTTCACAATTCCTGCCTCTAGTCCTTTCAAACTGGAATGGGCTTTTAAATGATACATTTAAGCAACATATTGTTGATACTGCACAAACTTTTTCTCAAGAAATTTTTGGTTGTTTCTTGATTTGTTTTCTAAAAAGAACCCAGCTGATTAAATGCAAATATCAAGAAAATGCACTTAGACTCTTTTGCACTAAAACAAAGGGAACAAAGTGGAAGTTTCAATCATCTATAGGTTACCATGCTATTATTTTAGTGATATGCCCAACTGGGATCAAACTGTGCTTCATATGACCCCTGAACTAAAATAAGTTTGACACCTCTGCTCTAGATGAGGAAGATAAGAAGCTGCAACATCAAAAGGTCATCAAAAACATTAAATATGTGGCACTTTTATGACGTGAAAGTAAAATGTGATGAGTCAGATAAAAACATATTGCTACTTTTCATATCTTCATATCAGCCTGACAATATGAAATCAGAACGACACACACAATTGCACACACACACTGCATTTATCAACTTGAGTGTTGATGAGTAGGAAGTCTTGACTCATCCTAACTGTGGGAATCTTGGCTAAGTAGTCTGTTTTCTCTTTGGCATTCTGTACGAGTGCTTTCGTACGCTGGTGGTGTTATTTATGAACCAGGCTACTTACAGTAGACGCTTTGTGTGGCGCACTGTGTGTGTTGTGAGCTACTTCATGCATGTATGTGCTGGACGAGTGTGATCAAAGTGTTGCTGTGTGGTGTGTGAGTTCTGCATGGACTAAGGTGTTAACTGGTCCAAGTCTGTCCAGTTTGTCTGAAAAAAAAACAGCTTGTTGACTTTTTAATACTACAGATGAAACAGAAGAGAAAATGGTTGAAAGAGACGACGGAATCCCTAATAATTATTCGGAATATTAGCGTATACTTAATTTCTCTGCAGTTTCGAAGCACTCACTCGTGACTTACGTGATCATTACCTTTAATTCTACAATAATGGAGCCCATTTCCACAGTTTGAATGCAGTGAGGGATGGGAGTTCCCTTTGCCTCCTTACCTGAAGAAATGCAGATGATGTATGTTTGCAGAATCACTGATAAATCCCAAACGACATACATTCTTTGTTTAATTCCAGCTCATTTTCTGCAGCTAATGCGGGGTCGCATTCGTGGACAACACGGCCAAACTTTGAGCATTTTCCCCTCTTCCTCTCCTCCTTATTCCCCGTCTCCCCT
The DNA here is from genome assembly GCA_023101725.1 of Atherinomorus stipes. Lineage (NCBI taxonomy): Eukaryota > Metazoa > Chordata > Actinopteri > Atheriniformes > Atherinidae > Atherinomorus > Atherinomorus stipes. The sequence continues at coordinate 27,180 of JALJCO010001490.1, read as the reverse complement.
CGCTTGTGGAGCGCGGATGTGGTTGGAAGGCTCGCAGGAGATCAGCGTGCGCAGCGCCGTCACTCGCCGGTTTGTGGAGAAAACATGTTTTTTTCCCTCTCAGACGCTTTGGAAGAAATGTTTCTCAGTATTTCCACCCTTGGGGAATTTCAGCTGTGTGATCCGGTCATGATGCTCCTGCTTCTCGTCTCTTTGGGGCGGCTGAATGTTTGCGGCGCGCCGCTCGTCTGCAGCGGACGAACTGTCGACTCACAACACAGCGCGAGCGCACGGACTGACCGCAACATGTTCATGATACAACGTGATGTCAGCTTTACCTCTGAAAAACTGGAAAGAAAACGGAATTCTGTTTTTAACGCGAAGGTAGGCTTATATAAAAGAAGAAAAGGGAATAAAACTTGAATAGAAAACAAGTTTGGGGGAAAAAACTAAAGTGCTCAAGGATGCAACTTAAATCTCAACTTTAACTAAATAAACTTAACTGAAACAAAATTTTCTTTAAACATATTCAGAACAGTAATGAACAACTCGTCTACTTAATTTATGTTCTCTGGAGAAATCGCCTCCCCAGTGATTCATTTTCTTCCCTGAAACAGGATGAACACCTCAGAGTAACCAACTGAGGATGCAGAGGGATGCACGCGCATCAGATGGCCTTAATGGTTGTTTGGCTGTACTGACCTAAATAAACACGCTGGATCTCTGCTGTGGATGTAGGCCGACCTCTAGTGTCTGCTGTGGGTTAATTCATCCAAACTACCTGGATGGAAATTTGACAGAGAAATGTGACAAGAAAAGATTCGGAATAAAGAGATAAACAAATACTGGGATATGATGCACACTTTTAAAGAAAATAACTTCAATGTTAAACAGTATTGGAAATATTTAAAATAGGTAAACTAGATTTAAAAAATATTGTAATTAATTAGAGGATTTGTTATTAATTCATCTCGATTAATCACACAATAGTTGTCACACAAAAAACTTTTCCTTTTTTCTTTTTTTTTTACATTTAAATGGATTTCAGTGGACAACTGAATCAAATACTAGATATTGTAAACTCAAGCTGGAAAGAAATGCATTCAATTCTATTTTAATTAAAAGAAAATTGTAAAAAAAAATAAAAATAAAAAAATGAAAATGAAAATGGCCAAAACTGAACAGACCAATCTAAAGTACCACTATAATTACTTTAACAAAAAAGACTCACTGAATGTAAATGTTTGTTCATCTGTGTACGGTTGTATAACCTGTTGCAGGTCAGGCAATATCTCTGCACAAATGTTGATAACATTTGTAAATATGTAGTACCTTTATTGATAAAGATTTTTTATTCACACTCGAGTTTCCCTATTGTTAACTGTAGAGTTGATAAATTTGTTTAAAAAGTTTATTTTTGTAATTGTTACTTGAGTGCACAAAAAAGAGTGAAATTTATTTGACTTACAAATTTTATTTTTCAATAGTAAACAAATCATACATGTATATTTCTTATAATAAACAACCCATATGTACCAAATCAATACTTGCTGTAGCACTGCCTTAATAATCAATGTCTGGCTTCATCAGTGCATGGCTTTTAGAGCTTCGTACTGGACCTGGGATTCTTAGGCCGCAAGCGGTCTGCGTCATCTGCGAATATACTTGCTGCAGCACATCGCGGCCAAAACGCTCAATACCGAAGGCTAGGAGCAGTACACGGCACTTGGACACTGAGAATGTGAAAAAGTCTATGTGCCGGACAGATTGTATTTCCGGGGCATACATGAACGACCCAGGAGTATGTGGAAAATGGACGTTATTGCTCTCCAAGAAGAGGAAACAATCATTTTACTTTTAAACCTGCGAAAGAAAAAGAGGTCTCATCACCAGTGGAAGTGGTACAGCGGGAAAAAAAGTATTGAACACGTCAACATTTTTCTCAGAAAATATATTTCTAGTATTGACGAGCTATTGACATGAAATTTTCACCACGCGTTGGCAAAAAGTAATGCACACATACAAAGAAATCCTAACATTTATGTCCATAAATTAAGTCATGTGCAAAATAGTGAAATGGCACAGGGAATAAGTGTTGAATACGCTTGCTTGAATTTATTCAATACTTAGTACAAAAACCTTTGTTGGTGATTCCAGCCTCCTGATGCCTCCTGTATGGAGATACCAGTGGAATACTTTGCTCAAGTGTGATCTTGGTCCATTCTTCCACACAAACTGCCTTCAAATCTTCAAGGGTTTTTTTTTTTTCTTTTTTTCGCACAACAAATAAAAAAGAAATAAACAATTCACTATAATTAGAATGTGCAAGGGAGAGGTAAGAAACCCAAGATGGGCTTATATGAAAACCTCACCCACCGAAAGAACAATCAAACACAAATTCTGTTACAAAAAGATAAAACAAAAGGTGATCAAAAAATCATACAATGAGATAAAAAAAAAGGCCACAAAAGTGACATAAGTGGGTAGAACAACATAAATACATGGCTAATAAGAGACATAAGAGTCTTACATTATTTGATTGATAAGGTATCTTTTGAGAGCTTTTTAAATGATGTCAAATAAATAATTTTTTCAGATAATGCGTAACTGATTCCAGAGACGTGGACCTTGATAACGGATTGAAAATTGTCCAAATGCAGTTCTAAAGTAGGCAGTGTGGAGATCAGAAGAATTTCTCGTCTGATAACTATGAACTTGATTGTTGGACGTAAACGTATCATGAAAACTAAGAGGTAATAAGTTCATTTTATGCTGAAACACAAATATGCAAATCTGATACACAGTGATGTCATAAACATTCATGATGCCAAGTTTTTGGAACAAGGGGCCTGAGCTTATAAGTGGTTCAGAAAATGTGGTTATTCTTAGAAATCGTTTCTGCAAAGTAATAAGGGGTTTGAGGTTTGTTCTGTAAGTGCTTGCCCAAACCAAATTACAATAAGAAAGAAATGGATAAATTAAAGCAAAATAAAGTGACATAAGAGTTTTCCTGGGTACGACATGTCTAATCCTGCTGATGACACCGATATTCTTAGCAACCTTATTACAGATAAATGATACATGTTTTTTCCAATTTAATTTTTCATCAATTTTTCATCAACCCAAAAATCTGGCATATTGCACTCTGACAAGTGGATGATCAGAAATATAGACATCTTTATTGAAAGTATTCTCTCTTTATTATTGGCATGATTAACATATATGAAGTTTTTTTAATATTAAGAGATTATTTATTTTTTTGAAACCAGAGATTAACTTTACAGAGTTCTGCATTTGTTTGTGTAATTAACTCTTCATAATTTTGGTTTGACATAAACATATTTGTATCATCAGCAAAAATGATAAAAAACATGCTTTTGGAAACCAGATATAAATCATTTACATAAATGATAAATAACAAAGGACCTAAAATAGATCCTTGAGGCAAACCACAAGTTAATTCTCTATAACTAGAATCAGAATTATTCCATGAAACATACTGTTTGCGATAAATAAGATAATCACAGAACCACTGAAGCTCAGTACCCCTAGTGCCATACATTTGCAACTTTTTTACCAGAAGAACATGATCAACAGTATCAAAGGCTTTAGCCAGATCTATAAAAACCCCAATCGTAAATTCATTATTATCCATAGCCCTTGAAAAACGATCAATTAATTGAACCAGAGCCATCGCAGTAGAGTGTTTTTCTCTAAATCCATATTGATGGGGATAGAGAAGATTATGTTCATTTAAATATTCGATTAGTCTATTATGCACAATTTTTTCAAGTACTTTGGCCATACAAGGCAAGATGGAAATTGGTCTGTAACTAGAGAATTTAGAGATTTTGTCAGATTTATGTACCGGGATGACTCGGGCCCATTTAAACTGGTCAGGACAGCGACCTGTAGCAAGTGAACGATTCAGTATGTGAAGAAGAGGATTTATAATAGCTAGCAAACATTTCTTGAGAAGACTAGGCTTCAGTCCATCATGACCCGCTCCGGGGGTCTCGTCTGTGACCTAGGATCTTCAGTTCTTTCCAAAGACTGGGCCATTCAAGCAGCTTTATCTTCTTTTTCTTAAACCAGTTAGGTGTTTCCTTGGCTGTGTGCTTGGGATGGTTGTCTCACTAAAAGATCCAGACTGTTTTCATCTTCAACAACAGATTATGGTCCAGAATGTCGCTCTACTTTTCTCCATTCATTCTTCCTTCAATGATATGAAGTCTGCCAGTACCACATGCTGAAAAACAACCCCCACCATGATGTTCCCACCTCCAAACTTCACTGTTGCTACGGTGTTTGGGGTTCAAGTGACATTTCTCCTCCAAACGTGTGTCTTATGACATCAGAAGAATTCAGTTCTGGTCTTATCTGACCAGACTATGTTTTCCAGAACGTCATGGGTTTGTTCAGATGTTGTGTTGCAAACTTCAAACCAGCATCAACATGCTTTTTCTTTAGAAATGGGGTCTTGCGTGGTGTGTGTGCATGAAGGCCATGGTGGTTGAGTGCATTCCTTCTTGTTTTCTCTGAAACAACTGTACCTGCTGATTCCAGGTCTTTCTGAAGCTCTCCACGAGTGGTCCTGGGCTGTTGGAGAACCTTTCTGATTATTGTTCTGACTCCTCTGTCTGAAATCTTGTGAGGAGCACCTGACCGTGGCCGGTTTATGATGATGCTGTGTTCTTTCCACTTCTGGATAATGATCCCAATGGTGCTCACTGGAACTTTCAGAAGTTTAGAAATGCACCTGAAACCAATGCCTTCAGTGTGTTTGCAATAATAAGGTTATGTAGGTCTTTAGACAGCTCTTTGCTTTCACCCATCACAGAATGCTTCTTGTCTGACACCTTGATGATGAGAAACCTTTTTAAAGGCATCAATCAGGACTAAACCAGATGATATTACTTTGCACTGATAGGGGACAGGATTACTTTCTAAATACTGACAGACTCCAGCTGCTTTCTTGGCTTTCTTATTCCCTGTGTCATTTCACTATCATCATCAGTCAGTCATTTTCTGTACCGCTTATCCTGTTCAGGGTCGCGGGGGTTGCTGGAGCCTATCCCAGCTATTATCAGGCGAGAGGCGGGGTACACCCTGGACAGGTCGCCAGTCTGTCGCAGGGCATTTCACTATATTACACTTAATTTAGTTACATACAGTAAATGTTAGGATTTCTTTGTATGTGTGCATTACTTGGGTTGTTGCCGACATCTGTTGAAAACTTCATGTCAATAGCTCTACTAGAAATATATTTTCTGAGAAAAATGTTGATGTGTTCATTACTTTTTTCCCCGCTGTATGTGCGGCCACTTAACCAAAGTCGCGGAGAAAGTCGCACGAGCACCTCTAGCGTTCAAGTCAATATTGCAACATGCACACGCGGCACGTTACCTCGCATCAACGTGAGCGACCCACAGGCCGTAGGTACGTTGGGAGCGCCTGGGCGCCATGATGCGGACACGTCGCCAGCAGCAAGTATATTCCAGCCTTTTGAGGCCAGTTACACTTGACACATTTGGAGTCTATCCCGGGTACAAACAGCGGGGGATAACGTGCTTCACGTAAAAACTTTAGCGTGACCAATGGCTCAGAATAATCGCGTTATTCACCCACGTGATGAAGATGTAATGACGCCGCCTATGTAGAAGCCCTGTCCCCGCTTGAAAGTGGAGAAACAACATAGCTTCAAAAGCATAATAAGCAGCTCTTGTTACAGTTTTTAACTCAGCAGCTCACATAAACTCACCATCAGGCAGCTGTCGGGAAACTGTGAAGGTACAAAAGCCTTCAGGATGTTTGGGTGGACTTTAAACAACATGAATGACTAATAGCACCACCCATTGGACTGGAGTGTAGCAGGCGCTGTCATTATACACCTGATATAGGGTGTTGATGTCATTAGACCACACCCCTTCTCATTACAGAGATGCACATTACCTGATATGCTTAATTGGTAGTAGGCTTTGGGCCTATGCAGCTTGGAGTAAGACAACATGCATAAACAGGATGATGTGGTCAAAATACATTTGCCTTAAATTATGCATTCCCTGTAGTGGCGTGTTTCCAGCTTTGCAAGTGCAACCGGAGGCCATTTGTACTAGACTTTGACACCCAGTGAGTTAAAACTGGATTAAACCAATCGTGCCAAGTGTAACCCTGCCCTTACTTCTGTCTGTACCACTTGCCCTGTGGCACTGTTTTTTTCTTGGACCGAATGTACCCAAGATGCACCCACTGAGTAATCCCATAGCTACATCTCTGATGTTTTATAACAAACCAAGCCGTTTGAAAATTAGTTGAAAACTGAGCAAGTTCTGAGTATTTTAAAAAGTACACACGATTAAAACAATCTAATGAGTGGGCGAGCTGATTCTGGCAAGATGGCCATGGATGTTGAAAACGCTGTTATGTCATATCTAGTTATACTAGATTGAGAGGTGGAGTGACAGTGAAGAAGATTCTACTTGACTAGTCTGTCATGGTGAAGAGAAGCTTAGCTGAAGACCCATAACAGAGCCTGGGAAGACCCAGGACACGCTGGAGGGACTATGACTCTCAGCTGGAGTAGGGCGGCAGAGGAGACGAGTTTTTCTGCTTAAGGTACGCTCACATTGTGGCTGTTTGGTCTGATTTAAATGTATGACAAACGTGATGAAGCATCAAGAAGAAGGAGTAAGAGGGAGTAACGTAGAGTATTGTCTCGGTTGGAGGAATAACAAAGCTAACAGCACATGTTAGAAGAAGCCGAGGTCAAAACAATTACAAAAAACAACTGGAAAATGTGTCATGGACAAACATGGAGTAATGATGAGAAGTGGAAAATTTTTTTAATAATCCCTCCTGGCCAATCACGGAATCCAGTTTTCTACTTCTTCCTGCTTCTTTGTCATTCTTCAGTAGTTGTCCAGTAGTAGTGGTCCACTATCAGTTAGTGCAGTTTGAACACAAACCAGACTAAAGAAAGGTATGAAATTTCGGAAATCCCTGGACTATCCTGGTGTGAATGCACCCTAAGTCTACTGTCCCCCAAATAAGCAATGATGGATGGATGGATGGATCGATGGATGGTCACCATCATGATTTGATACAGTTGAACTGAAAGTTCTAAAACAGCATAATAAACTTTATTTGCTGCTAAAATTGAGGATCCAATTAGCAGGATTTCCATTGTTGGATAGTTTCTTCTTATCAGACAGCAGAAAGCTTTTTGTTATGGTGATAGATTAGTAAATTTTAGGACCAGACATCTCACAACCAGATCTGATGAAGAGAATATGGAAATTTTGACAAAAAGTACAAACCAGACGCCACAAGCTGCAACCTTAAAATGCAAATAGAGAACTTTAATGAGCCACTGTCTGCAAAATCTGATTAAATTGCTGAACAAAATATTTGACAACAGCTTTCTAAATCTGATTTATTCATGCAGGATTTGGATTTCTCCATGGTGTCTTTATTGTGTTTGAGAAGTTGTGCTGTCAACCATCCGAAGGCAACGGGACACGCGAGGACGTGTCTGATTTGTGAAGCAGCGCCACATGGCCATTATGCATGACTGTCCGTTCTGTTTATCCTCATTATGTCACTTGCAAATGACAGCAAGCTGCTACAGAAAAACCACAGACACTTCAAAACCTATAAAACTGCATCTTGCTGTTTATGCATGAGACATCAGATTAGTAGAATTTATTCATTAGACTCTCTTTTCAAACTTTAAAATATTTTACTTAACAACTGCCTCAGCAAGGGTGGACTTTTTTATTTGCAATCATATGAATCATACTTCAATGACATTATACTTGATTTACTCCTCAGACCTCAAAACTTAGATGGAATCAAATCACAAGTGTTATGAAGGAAAACAAAAGATATTCATATCCAAAATTAGACAAGGACAGCTGCAAAAAGGTAAATCAATCTTAAATTAATCTTTAAAGTTTGGCTTTAATATGATCTCCCGTTATAAGACATAATAAGATATTTGGTTGCTTTGCATTATGGATTATAGCTGTAGACATTTCTAGATATATAGTATATATAAAGGAAATTCAGATACCAATGGGAGAAATGAAACATATATGGTAGTTTTCAACTCCATTATTTTTTTTTTCACTTCTGTCCGACCAGTAATTGTTTTTTGGAATTGTGATTTATTTATTCAAAGTATGTAGGATTAGTGTTTGCGGCATATCAGAACATTTTGTGCTACTATTGTGACAGTTGACGGTCCTGTCAGTATTTTTTTAAGGGATACTGTGTAACTTTTGACCCAAATATGAGTAACAGATGTGAGTAATAGGGTTAATATATAGTTCTTGATACATGTCGGCCCCATCAGAAAGCAGACATTGTAACTTAGGAGCGGATCCGTCTCTCATTGGATCATGTCAGCTGGAACGCTTTGCTTTATGGCTTCTCCTCTATAAACTCACAGAACTTTGCTTTGTTCCACTTTTTCTCCTCTTCAATGGAAATGAAATCATGGCTGAATAAAGTGTCTAACAGTGTCTGAGGAGGCCAGAAAGAGAAAGCAAGAAAAGGATTGCTCTAGAGGAAAGACAAGTGTAGACCTTGGCAAAGAACTGTCTGGTGTGAGTCTGATGAAAGAGAAGTGTGGATGGAAAACCCACTCTCTGTTTGCCTCGGTATTATTAGACTGGTAAGTTAGCTCTCTGACTGTTGTGCAAACAAAGCAAGATATGATGTACTTTCCACATCTTTCAGCAAACGTTTATCCAAAACAATGGCAGTAAGAGCCTGATGAGCTGCAGAATGTTCAGGCTTTCTCTGTCTTTATTTTGCTGTTCATTAGAAGCTAAATGTGGCTTGTTGAAGCTAATCAGCTACAAACCAAAGCTAACATGACTCCCTAAACATTTTGCAAAAGTGGGGCTGGTTTAAATGCATTTCCTATAATTCATGTTAATATCAAAGGAGTAACAATTAGCCATTGGCTTCTAGTTTTATGGTTTTAATACATTGTTCAATAGGAAATTTATAAAGTTTACTAACAATTGAATGGAAAAACATTACCCCAACCATGAGATAAGATGGATACATATGTAATTAGAAGCACTCAGAAATGCACACCTCTGCCAGGGCTATGTCCCTCAATGGTAGAGAATCCATTTAAAAAAATTCTGAATCAAGAGTGACTTGATGACTTCACTATCAGCTGGTCAAAGTGGTCTGTAAATACGATTCAATAACACAGATGGAGACAGTTTAATTTTACGACAGCGCAGTTTGGCCTGTGGAAAGTTACAGGTTTAGCACCCCTAGTGGCCAAAAGTTAAACAGTATCCTTTTAAAATATGTTGGCATATAGATTAATCTGGCGTTTTGTGTGCCATCTTGCGGCGCTGCCATTCCCGGGAGAGTGAGTCCCAATTACCTCCTATCTGCCAACATGGAAAGCAGCGTGAATATCTGGATTTACAACGTTGGACAGTCGTCTAAGGCAGCCTTCCTCAAAGTGGGTGCTGGGGCACACTGGGGTGCCTCCTGACGGGGTCAGGGGTGCCACCAAAAAAAAAACATCTTTCGACATTTTAATTAAAAATAAATCTAACATTTCATGTATAAATGTATTTGAATACATGAATATATTTTTTAATTTTTTTTTTGCATATGAATGGATTAATAAAATTGTAAATTTATTTTGATGAATAAATATATAAAATTAACCATAAAAATCTGTCTCCTGTACCCATTGTTAGTAATGTGGCATGACGTCCCCACTGGGGTTAGCCTGACTGCGCAGCACATTGTTTAATAGCCTAATTTAACCATGAAAATACATTTGATTTCACAAAGAGCAAGGAACAAGCAACAGCATCATGGATCGTTTTTTAAAAAGAACCGGACATGATTGCTCTACTGGGGTGACTTGAGATTTAAATCACTTTTGAAAGGTGCCCTGACTGAAAAAAGTTTGAGAAAGGCTGGTCTCAGGTAAGGATAACCTATAGGTATGTTATCCGGAGATCTCTTAAAGTATTCTGACATTCTATTTCATTTTTTAATTTATTTATTTATTTTTTATTTTTTACATCGGAGCATTTATGTAAACTATTCATCTCCCGAAACTGGCTTTAATGACAAGCCACACTGGAATATAAAACACACATCTCGTGATTACTTATCAAAGTTTAAAAAACTAAACTCTTTCAAAGGTGGTTACTTTTCTATTTTATCACATATTTGGTTTTTGGTATTGTTTCAGGACTGTACAGACCACTTAGCCTTCATATGTCCTGCAGATGAAACTAAAGACTGCAGGACACAGTCTTCTTGATCCGTTTGTGTTTGCAACTGTTTTTATTTTTTGGTCCCAGCGTTGTCCTGATCAGAGCAAATAACGTTATATTTCACAATGTCTCCCAGATTAGTCATTACCTCTCAGCAATATCACAGCTGTCTCTGTTAGCATTAGCTAGCATAATGTTATGCGGTGCGTCATTTTCGGGAGCATAGATACATGAAATAAAGTGTCAGATTAATGAGTGTTCACCAACATTTACTATGTTCTTGTTGTTGGGGATTGAATCCAGTGTTTTCTCCACCGCGGCAGAAAAGTTATTCCTCCTCTGCGTCTGCCGTGTCCTGTATCCCTGCTCGATACAAACATTTGACATTTGTGGACTGAGCAGCAGCACTGTCCACTTTTGTCACAGACAGCAGAAATCTTCATGAAATAAATGTCCGTGATCTTCTTATTCACTTATTACCACAATTAAAGTTTTCCGCTGATGTTCCAACAACCAGGAATGTGACAGTCCGTCCAGATATCCTCCATGTTGCTAAGAAAACTGTAAGTAACTGGAATTAAACCAGAAATGTCTGCGAAACTTGTCTATAGTAGTGACCACACCCCTTGTTTTGGACTCCCCTAAAAGCATAAACCGATCTTTGTCCTGATCTTACCCTTAGGATCAGCGCCAGAAAAACCCTGATTGTCTGTTTGCAAATGACATTATGTCTGAGTTTCCTGTGGTGTTGGGTGTGTTAAGTGATTCTGTCCAGTCCAATCTGCTCAGAAGGCCTAGGAGGGATTGTAGTAAACTAACATATTTAAGCGTAAAGAACTTGATACTCTGCTGAAGAATCAGTTAGTGGTTAGTATCGGAAGAGAGAAAGATCTTGCGTGATCTTTCTTTAGTTACCTTCAAGTGTGTGGTCTCTAAATCTGTGAGGGTTTAAGGAATCATGTAATATCTGCCGCCTTTAAGCAAATGAATCAAACAGTCTTTCCACCGTGGGAGCTGGATGGGTCCATCTCCATTCATACACTGAAATTATTAAAAATTGGGGTGTTCAAATGTCACTAAGTTGTAATGTTGCATAGCATTTCCACATCACACCAGGTTGAGATCAGATGAGATATAATTGGACTCAACTGAAACCTGCACATTTTAATTGTGAAATTGGATAACGACACTTCTCTGAGAGACAAGTTAGAGATTCTCAGAGTTGTTCCCTGACAGCTCATAATACTCTGCAACCTGTTCTCCTTATAAACTTCTAAGCATCGAGAATATTTTTTAATAACTGCATGATGAGCAGCGTGAAAAAAAACCCATTTTAATTATTTGGAAAGACGGATCAAAGTTCTTGGCAAACTGCTGTCTCAGTCTGTTGACAGATCAATCCAAATTGCAAAAGTTAATCCATGAAAGATGAAACGGAAATCTTCTAAGAGGCCTCTTTCTTCTTTTGGATGATCTGCAGAGTTGATTACTCAGAAAACCCAATGCAGCAGTGAATAATAGCACAGCCTAATTTAATGCGCAGTACTCTGTACATTACACAGCTTTACTTATACTTAGTCAAAAACTTTGACACACTTTGTATACTTTTATGCACATGTGTGAAATAATATATTTTTCTGTGCTGTATTCTGGTTAATTTTAGAGATTTTTATGATTTTTGTAAACTCTCATCATTTTCTGTGAGATTTCAGATATGTTGTGTTATTTTATGTTCACACTGCAGATCTTAATTAATGCTGATTGTTTTTGTGTGTGTTTTAATAATTTACATGCGGCTGCCATCAGACTTGAGTGTGAAGAGTTTATGGCCCTGAAGCAACACGTATGTACAGAAGAAGACATGATGTCACATTACGTGCTGTGTGTCATCTCCAACGATGTAGGATTGTGACATCTGTCTCACTTTAACGATGTAAAAGTCAGATTAACACTTCGTTCACACAGCGACAACCAGAAGAGAAGATGCAAAATTGGCGTCTCGTCTTCATTTTTTTATCCATGTTTACACGAGCGTTGTCATGAAGAAATCTGCGTGCATATAAGGACGCAAGAGTGCGTGGAATTTGATTGGATATGCACGCCAGGCCGTTAGGTTGTGCTGTGATAGAACTCCACCATGTCCACGCGCACACGTAAAATCTACCTCAGATCCACTGGGTTTACGATAGGTACTGTATGTCCCATTTCGGGGTCTGCACCAAAGACTGTAATGCCCCGTTGCCCGGGTCAGGCCAGATCGGGTGGGTTTTGGTACGGATATGTTGATTTCACGTTGCGTCCCCATAGCAAACTGTACCCTTATTCTGGAGGCGAGTATTAACCAGAGAGTGCTGCTACCTGATCGCGTGACATCATCGTTGTGCAACACCTTATAACTAAAGCACCACACCACAGAGACAGAAACAGAGGAGTTACCCCTACTTTGTTTTTACGCCGGGTCACGCAGGAAGTGATGGATTGTTTCAGCGAATCAACAGATTGCTGTGTGTTAGCTCCACCTCTTTGGTCTGGATCTGTTAGATCAGTACCCCTTCCTAAGGGTACCAAAAAAGTAGGCCGGGTGGGGTCGGATATATTGAAATGAAATTTATCTATAAGCTATAAGACAGGACAGAGATATTAAAGGGATCCCCGGCAAAAATCTAGAACATAAAGTAAGTCTTTATGCAGACGACGTACTGCTTTTCCTCCAGAACTCATCAACATCTCTCTCCCAGACAATCACGTTGATCAATAAATTTTCAATGATATCTGAGTACTCTATTAACTGGACCAAGACTACAGCTTTATCTGTTAATTGTACTTTACAAAACATTCCTAACACCACAATACAGTCTGGTAATATCAGATATTTAGGAATAAATATTTCTCCACAACTTTCAGAGTTAATAAAGTTAAATTATGTCCAGCTATTAAAGTCAATAGAGGAAGATCTCACACGATGGAAGCACTTACCCATATCACTCATGGGGAGAGTTGCTACCATCAAAATGATGGTTCTACCGAAAATTAACTACTTGTTCTCAATGATACCCACCAAACCTTCCTCCAGTTGGTTTAAGTCACTGGACTCTCACATTTTCAAATTTCTTTGGAAAAACAAGCCATCACGTATCAGTTTAAAAACCTTACAACAGGTAAAAGACCGGGGAGGGTTAGACTCACCCAATTTCAATTATTATTTCCTAGCAAATAAGCTACAATTTATTTCCAAATGGCTGAAACCTTCCCATCTAGATGAACCGTGGCTAGACATAGAACAAGCATTATGTGAGGATCTGGATGTCTCTGATTTGCCGTTCATCAGTTCAGCAGTCAGATCTCATAAATGCTTTAAAAGTATCAACATCTGCTCTACTCTGAAAGCATGGTGGGAATTCCTGAAATTAACCGAGTCTTCTATTATTCCATGTAAACTCACACCCATCTGGAATAACCTGGATATTTTACAAAACAAGAAAATGATTAATTTTGTGCATTGGACGGATAAAGGAGTAAAACAATTACAACATATCATTGAAAATGGAAATTTCCTGTCATTTAATACACTCACCTTACAATACGGGATCAGTAGTACCAAATTCTTAGAATACCATCAACTTAAATCTATATTAAGCAAAAAATATACCTCTAACCGACTGATCCTGCAGACTCCGGTCAGGGTAGCAGAATTCCTGAATCTCTCTATCCCCAAACTACTGTCGAAAATATATAGATTATAATTAAAACTGGATGATTCAATTTCCCTTCCAACTTCGAAGTGGGAGGCTGACTTGTCCAGAACCCTTAACCAAAACACATGGACACAGATATGTTTAAACACGTTCCTAATGACAAAAAACTCAAATATGCAGTTGATACAATTCAGTCTGCCTCCTCTAAGAACCAGTTAGATGAATTCCACTCCCTCTGGTCCCCTGTGATTAGCTCCATCACTTAACGTTGGTGTAGGAGAGCGGCCTCGGCGATGTGGGGGTTGGGTGCTGGCGAGTGCTTGATGGCTATGGATCCTGGCGGTTGACTTGGGGGGGGGGGTCTGGGCTGCCTCGCCGCTGGGGCGGGGCTGTATCCAGCCCGATGGGGGGCATGGGGGTCAGCGGTTGGGGCTGCTCTGCGGCGGTGGGCGGGTCGCTGGTGGGGCCCTGGCCGGTGGCTGGCGCCGGGTGGCCGGGGTCGTCCCGGGGCGGGGGGGTCCTGGGCCCCGGTGCTCCGGGGTGGCCCCTGCCTCCGGGGCCGGGGGGACCCGGCTTGGCGCTGGGGGGGGGGACGGGCCGGCGGGACGTGCCTCCTCTGGTTTTGGCCGGTCCTCACGACCTGGTGACGTCTAGTCACTGCGCCGGGGGCCGGGGCGCCTCTGCTGTGTGCGTGCGGGTGTGTGTGCTGGTGGGGGTGTGTGTGTGGTGGGGCTGGGGGGGGTATCGTTGTCGTGTCTGTGTCGGGATGTGGGCATTCGGGATGTTGGTGTCGCGGGAGCGGCTATGTAGGGGATGTGGATTTCCCCTGTGCTTGTCCTGCGTGTGGGGCTCTGGGGGTCGCGGACGGAGCTGCGCTTTCCGCCGGGGTGCTTGGTTTTCGGCGGACCCATAGTCGTGTCGTGTCGATGTTGGGGTGTCTGGCGTGGATGTCGGGGTGTGGGGTTTTGTCCATATCGTTCAGCTCTAGTGTGTGGAGGTGGGGGGTTGCGGGGGTGGCCGGGTCTTTTCCACGCCGGGTGCCTGTCCCGCCCGGCCGCTGTGTCGGTTGGGGCTGGCCTGCGCGGGTGGTCTCGTGCGGGTTGGACTCGCGTGGTCCGGGGGCTGGGGGCGGTGGACTTGTGGCGTGGGGGGGGCTGGTGGCCCCGTGGTCCCCGTCCTTGGTGTGTGTGGGTGGGTGTGTGACTGGAGGGGGGACGTGAATGCGGTTGTGTGTGTGTGGTTGCCTGTGGGGGTGTGTGGAGATGGGTGGGTGGGTGGGGGGTGCATGGGGTATGGGTGTTTGGGTGTGGGGGTGGTGGTGCATTGGTGGGGTTTGTGTGTGTCGGGTTGGGGGGGCTTGGGTGGGGAGCGGGGGTGGATCTGTGGGGGGATCGGATGCGGGGCGGCTGGGTGGGTGGGGGATGTGTGTTGGTGGCTCTGGCGGGGTTGGGGGATTGTGTGTGTTGCGGCCTGGGTGGGGGTGCAGGCTTGGGTTTGGAGGGGGGCATGGACACTGGGGGGGCGGATGTGCGGGGACTAACTGGCTATACAGGAGGGGTGGGAGGAGGATGGGATGGGGGAGTGTTGACGGGGTAAAGTCGTTGGTTAAAAAAAAAAAAAAAAAAAAAAAAGAAATGAAATTTATCCCAGAAGGGAAATTTGACAATGTAAAAAGCTCTCTTTTTTTTTTCATTTCTTTTTTTTTTTTTTTTTAACAATATAACATTGATGTACAAACTGCAGCCACCTAACAGCGCATTCTGGATTTTTTTTTTTTTTTTAAGGGTACCCGTCCCAGTTTTTACCTGTGTAGACGCAAAAAAATGTGGAGTGATCCGGCCCAACCCAACCCAGACCCAGACCCGCTGGTGGAAACGGGGCTCAAATAAAAACTACCTGCACAATACCAAGTGCTTGGACTAGTCCGTGCACTTTGAAGTCGTTTGTTTCTGAAATAAGACGGCCTAGTAGTCCGACATTGTTGTTTTTCCTGTTTGTGTGTGACGTCAACGCGCATGTGACATGAGCATGGCATTAGCAGGTCCACTATCATTTTTGCATTATGGGCTGTGCAGATGAGAATTCAACAGCTTCGGGTCTTCAGGAATTCCACTTTGGAATGAGTCTTCAGATTTTTGCATCTTCAACCCAGAATAAAGCCATTGCCATGTGAACGAAAGGCATTTCTGATGAAATATTTTGTCATTTTTACCCACATTCGTCCTCGTGTGATCGACCCCTAAATGTGACACACTGTTGACACTGAGGTGACAAGTGACATGTTAGTCACACTTAAATGTTTCAGATCATCAAACAAATTTAAATGTGAGACAAAGACAACACAAGTAAACAGAAAATGCAGTTTCTAAATGAAGATTTTTATTTTTAAGGGGGAAAAAAATCCAAACCTCCATGACCCTGTGTGAAAAAGTGATTGCCCCCTAAACCTAATAACTGGTTGGGCCACCCGTAGCAGCAACAACTGCAATCAAGCGTTTGTGATAACTGGCAATGAGTCTTCTACAGCGCTGTGGAGGAATTTTGTTCAACTCATCTTTGCAGAATTGTTGTAATTCAACCACATTGGAGGGTTTTCCAGCATAAACGGCCTTTTTAAGGTCATGCCACAGCATCTCAATGGGGTTCAGGTCAGGACTTTGACTAGGCCACTCCAAAGTCTTCATTTTGTTGTTCTTAAGCCATTCAGAGGTGGACTTGCTGGTGTGTTCTGGATCATTGTTCTGCTGCAGAACCCAAGTGCGCCTCAGCTCCTCCCCCCCCCCCCCCCCCCCCCCCCCCTGAGGTCACCAACAGATGGCCGGATATTCACTTTCAGGATTTTTGGTAGACAGTAGAATTCATGGTCCCATTTACCACAGCAAGTCTTCCAGGTCCTGAAGCAGCAAGACAGCCCCAGACCATCACACTAAAACCACCATATTTTACTGTTGGTATGATGTTCCTTTTCTGAAATGCCATGTTACTTTTACGCCAGATGTAATGGGACCTCCACCTTCTAAAAAGTTCAACTTTTGTCTCTTCAGTCCACAGAGTATTTTCCCAAAAGTCTTTGGGATCATAAAGATGCTTTTTGGCATCCTGAGACGAGCCTTTATGTTCTTTTTGTTCAGCAGTGGTTTTTGTCTTGAACTCTGCCATGCAGCCATTTTTGCCCCCCAGTCTCTTTCTTATGGTGGAGTCATGAACACTGACCTTAATTGAGGCAAGTGAGGCCTGCAGTTCTTTGGATGTTGTTCTGGGGTCTTTTGTGACCTCTTGGATGAGTCGTCACTGTGCTCTTGGGGTAATTTTTGTCCGTCGGCCACTCCTGGGAAGGTTCACCACTGTTCCATGGTTTCACCATCTGTGGATAATGGCTCTCACTGTGGTTCTCTGGAGTTCCAAAGCTTTAGAAATGGATTTGTAACATTTTAAAGACTGATAGATGTCAATTACTTTGTTTCTCATTTTTTACTGAATTTTTTTTGGATCGCAACATGATGTCTAGCTTTTGAGGATCTTTTTTGGTCTACTGAACTTCGTCAGGCAGGTCCTATTTAAGTGATTTCTTGATTGAGAACAGGTGTGGCAGTAATCCAACCTTGGTGTGGGTAGAGAAATTGAACTCAGCTTTCCAAAGATGTGATTAACCACAGTAAATTAATGTTTTAACAAAGGGGGCAATCACTTTTTCAGACAGGACCATGGAGGTTTGGATCCCACCCCCCGCCTCACTAATAAAAATCTTCATTCAAAAATTGCATTTTCTGTTTGCTTGTGTTATCTCTACTCACATTTAAATTTGTTTGATGATCTGAAACATTTAAGTGTGACAAACATACAAAAAAGTAAGAAATTAGGAAGGGGCAAAAACTTTTCCACACAGCTGTAAATTATCTGGATCAGATTAAGGATCACAAGTGGAAGCAGTCGGGAAATTATCAGTTCATATTAGAAAAATCTGATATTGGTAACAAAAGAGCAAAAAAGTCCAATTTGGGCCCTTTGTATCTGCACGTCAGTTCAATTTGACCCTTCTGAGATTCTACGCTTTGGTGTTTGGTTTGGTTTTCCCAAATTCAGGTTGGGGTTTCTGGGTTTAAAGGAGATGTATCAGGCTTTTCAAAACATTCCAAAAGCCAACAGGCTATATGTTCCCCTCACCACTATAGATAGCTAATTTGGTGTTAATTTTTAGTTTTTTATGTGTCTAATTTCCAATGTGAAAGTAAAACGTCTGACAGCACTGAACCACCGAAGCTTCGAGGACAAACTCTGAGCTTTTTGTGGTTAAGAGCTAACCGAAATTACCAGAAGCTACCAGGAGTTAACAAAGTAAGCTAAAGCTAAGGCACACCCTTAGCAGGGGCGCCGATCCACATTTCTACCGATGGATGCTCTGAGTGAAGGCCATATAAGACAACAAGATATATTCAGCTAGATTAATATCCCATTATTAGTGGAATTTGTGGCTTATTATTTTGTAAAATGAATTAATGAACTCACCACAAAATTAATACAACATCCATTTAAAAAAATTTGAAGAAATTAAAATTGGAAGTAAATTAGTTGACAGTGGAATTCTTCACAAATGTGACACCAAGCAATAAATGCGCTTGCAAGTGAAACAGAAAGCAAAATTCATAGCCAGTGCAACACAGTCTTAACAAAAATTTAATCAGCACTCTAATTGCAGCCTGTAGTTTTTTTTTTTTTTACTCACCAGTCTTGTTCGTTCTTTGAAGTGTTAGACTGCTTTTAGCTGCAGCTTGATGAACCCATTGGTGATTGCATCCAGGACTATGCCATATTAAAAGTTCGTAGGCTACTATTTTCTCATTAAACGAGGCTGATTTTGAGACTGTAGGCTGCTTGGTGGTTTGATTCAACGAAGAACCGAAGCCACTAAAAAACACTTTATCCTCATTTATCAAGTTTAAGATATAATAATTAAAGCCTTCTGGCTGATTCCTGTGCGTGCAACGTTCTGGCGGTGCTGTGTTTTCATCCTGACATAGCCTACCGGTCTCTACGTGCAAATGCGATGTCTGACAGAAGAGAGTTCTACTGCTGCTGGCTTCTAGAGGCGGTAATCCAGCTTTAATTAAGAAATTTTTGACGTTGTCCATGTGAAAAGATTTTACTCTGATCATTTTGAAGGCATGACGTTATTATAATATAGCTGAGGAAGTCCACGATGACTGAGTCAATGTAGGGAAACCCTGCAGTGGATGCTTGATGAGACCGACTTTGCCATCAATCCCACATGGGTGCTCCGTATTTTCCGTGGGTGCTTCGGCCTAAAATTGATCCTTGGGGAACCCCACACTTCATTTTATGGATTTCTGAGGAGCATGTATCCATACTTACTAAAAACTGTCGATCTGTGAGATAGGAATAAAACCCTTTTAAAAAGTACCTGAGAGGCCCACCAGACTTCTGAGTCTGTTTAATAGAATCTGGTGGTCTACTGTGTCAAATGCAGCACTAAGATCCAGTAGAATGAGAACAGAAAGTTTTTTAGAGTCCAAGCTGCATCTAAGGTCATTGGCAATCTTTAACAGGGCCGTGTCAGTACTGTGGTTTGTCCTACAACCAGATTGATAAGTTTCTAAAATGTTGTGTTTATTTAAAAACTCATGTAATTGAATGAAAACAACTTTTTTTCTATAATTTTCCAATTTTACTTAAAAATTGTAAGTTAATTACAGGTCTGTAATTATCAAAGATGTTGGGATTTAAATTGCTCTTCTTCAGAATGGGCCTTACCACTGCTGTTTTACAGGCAGATGGGAAGACACCCGTCTGAAAAAAGCAATTTACAATATTTAAAAACTCTGACTCAAAGAAACCATGAAATGTCTGCAAATGTGATGTGTGAATGGGGTCTAAGGGCAGGTTGTTGGGTTTAGCTGGGAGAAAACTCGACCAAGCATCTTCGCATCAACCAGGACAAAACTCTCCAGTGTTTCCTCGGGTAAAAACAATGCTTCGGATCTGTTAAAACTAACATTTTGTTGTTCTAAAAAGTTTGATCTAATAGCATTGATTTTACTCCCAAAGTGGCATGCAAAGCTCTCACAAGCTGCATCTGAGGCATGGAGGACCTGTTAAAATCTGTGTTTATTTAAAAAATCAATGGTTTTAAAAAGGAATTTGGGGTTGTTCTTGTTATCGGTAATGAGGTTTGAGAAGTAGAGTGTTCTTGCCTGTTTAACTGTATTATTGTAAATTTTGAGTTGTTCATGTAGAGTTTCATAGTGTATTGTTAGTTTAATTACTACATAATTATCCCAGTTAAATGTTCAACATTTATGATATATCATTGAAATAGGAGCTTTCTACATGTCAACTGCATCCCTATTGGATGCTGAATGAATCTCAGTGTTTACTATAATCTTATTGCTGTAGCAAGATTTCCATTGATTTTACTCATTTGATTGTTTTTAACCTAATTCATGAAAACAAATGACTGAATGTGTGGTGCATGCACAGCACAAAAATGCAAAAACAAGATTTCTCACATTTATTTAAATTTTAAGTCCCAGAACAAGCCAAGTTTAATTTCGGCAAACATGATTATGGATGCATTTACAGATTGATTAAAGTAGAAGAATATCATTCCGGGTTTCACTCGACTCCTTCAGCTGGATTAACATTGAAAAAAGCCTTGAAATCTAAGTGAAACCACTGATCTTAGTTAACGTCAGTCCAAAATGACAAGACTCAAACTGCTGAGTCAGCAGATGCCCTAAAAACCAGACAGAAAAGAGGATGTTAGATTCTCTGACTTAGTCATCATCACCATCCATGATAAGTCTCAGACACACCAACACACACATATTACATAAGCTGCTGCTCTGAATATTTTTTCTATCATATATGTCATTTACACACACACACACACGCATTCACACTAACACTCAGTAAGCTCTCAGATTACATGCGGGAAAAAGATGTTGGATTCAGTTTTAACCTACATAGACAGAGCTGTGAATCCCCCCCACCCCCGTCTGACCCACCTCCTGCTCTGCCGCCGGACAGCAGCCTTGTTTATCTCCCTCAGCAAAGTCTCCCTGTTGTTCTTCATGTTAACTTTTGCTGTTTCCAGCACAAAGTCAATCTTCTCTTGGCTGAAGGGACGCTGGAAGGTTGAGAACTCCTCCATCTTTGCTTTGAACTCTTCTGCATCTACGGATAAAGAAAGAGAACGCATTCGTAATCCCTCCATTCCTGCTACAGCACTATTTGCATTAAGAAACTCTGCAGCAGAGCCACTTCAATCACAGCATCTCAAAGTAGGGATAGAGTGATTTTTGATAGGATTGTCGATCGGCGATCGAAGAGGAGGATCATGATCTTTTTTCAAATGGCGATCTTTAATTAATTTACTGCCATAAGATGTTAAAGAAAAAGTAGCCAGAACCTGCGCTTTACTGTGTACTTCAAATGTTTCTCATGGAGCACCACGTCTCAGAGCCCTGTGATCTGTGCAACTAATGTTTGATTATTCTTGGGTTAAAACATTTAAACTTACTGGAATTGAGTACATGAAGGACACTAGCATTTTTCCTTTGAGAAAATGACATGAACTTACTACCTTTTCATGAATGTTGATAGCTTCCCATATTTTTTTACACCGAAAAGGAAAATCACATTATATGTCAATTATCATTTTATCACAAAGGCAACATGACATATGAATTAAACTTATAAAATATGCTAAATAAATTCAATCATAATATACGGAGCCCATCTGGTGACATGGACAGAAAAAAAGTTCACAAGATGTCAACTCGTGGCCACGAGTCATTAATGCGTGGGGATGAGATAGTATGAGTCGTACAAGTAGAGAATATAGACTTGATTTCATATTATTTCAACCTTGGAATGAACTATAATGATATGCTGCGATCTTTTGCAATCAAACACAGGGCGGTAATAAGTAAGAGACACTTAATCCGGGTGCTGAAAGCATACGGATTGAGACGTAAACAGTATGCAGACATTGGCAAAGTTATTGACTCCATCCAGAAGGAGCTGCAAGGACCCGGGAGACTGCATGGTTATAGGTGGATGTGCGGTTTCCTCGCATCTCTGGATCCACTCGCGTCCCCCCCCTTTAGGATTAGAAATACATGTGGGCTTTAGAGGGAGCCTTATTTTCGCACTGTGCAGTCTTGTATGCATGAGGTCAAAAACAGGGTAACTGTCACGAACATTCGGCTACTAGTCTACTGTATGCAGCTGATATAAAAACATATCACAGACGGACGGAAAGTCTTTTAACAACCACAGAAAATGAACAAACAAACAAACAAATAAATAAAAAACCAAGTGGTCACTATTGGTTCACAGTACACAATAAACAATGTTGCTGTCCAGGGTGCTGAAAAAAACGGATCACCTGCGTCGTTGATATTATGTGTAATAAATTAATAAAAACACAACGCTGACCACGAAGGGAGATTAATTTAATTGACAAAATATCAGGAACCTTAAGGAAAGTTATTATAACCTGAAAGTGGATTATTTGTAGATTTCCCCTTTGTGGGGTGTTTTCAGGGGAACCTACTTCGAACTCTGCACCCAAACAGAATGTTTTCTCTGTAATTTGCGTTATCCTGATGTAACAGCGCCAACAAAAAGGAGCAACCTTATGTCCAGGAAGTCACCCCAGAAAAGGCCTTCGTCTTTAAGCTCTCTGAAGAACTGTATCCAGAACTCCATTCCTTCTCAGCGTAGGAAATAGGACAGAAGCCGAAAGATCGCTCCATGGCGCGCGCCGCGGCGCACCACACAGCGCCTGATGTGGTCGACAACATCTGTTAACATGGGCGCAGAAATAAAACTGCTGCGCTTCGGCACGCTTCCATGTGCAGTGTGTCCTTAAAGCAGAACTCAGTAACTTCAGCTCGGGGCTCCCCCCAGTGGCGGCCTTTCACTGTCGTAAAGTTCAACCCCCCCCTACACCCACACAGCACACAAACGGCTTCTATACCTGTCTTTCCTCTATTTTGATCCCTGGACATATTTCTAAGCGTTTACTAGCTTGTTGATGCTACTTTGCTGCGTTGGTAGCAGCACCACGTCTCCCTCTGCTCAAAGCAAAGACCTGTCTCTTCTGAAACGGGACGTTTTACCCGCGATTTGCGGGTAAATATGCCGTGGATTATATTTTTCTCTGGTGTTGGCGAGTAGCAGGTAAGAATACGAACTTTTATTTACTTTTTGCGGACGTGACAAGTGATTATTGAGCCTGAAGCAGTGATGCTTCACCCGGCGCCCAGGCAGCGCAGCTACGTGAATCCCTCTGGTCCAGCAAAGAGTTGGTTATGAGAGCCAGGAGCCGTGTTTAGGTGGTGTGAAGCTAAAGAAATGTTTTCTTCGAATTAGCGCTGGTAGTCTGGTTCAAATCAGAGCTGGAAGCAGCTCGGTAGATAGGGGACCTGAGTACCGTACAGCGGTTTCTGTTGTCGCCAGTTTTGCTCGGGTCGGCGCAGGCAAAGTTGCCCGGCGGGAGGGGGGGAACATTGAATTGCTGCGTATACACTTTGTTTAGCCCCACGGGGATTCCGAAAAGCATTTATTGAGGTAAAAAAGTTACTGAGTTTCCTTTAAAGCAGCCTTCGGTTTAGCCTCCGGGCTTGACGATGAGCGGACGCCAGTGGATCCAGAGATGAGAGGATTAACAGCGCATCTGTAGCGGAGAGGGCAGGGGTGCAGAGTGCTGCCGCCCTGGGCCCACAGCTAAGGGGCCCACTTGCCCACGTCATACATGACCAAACGGGCCTCTTCTCGAGCTCTGCAGGGATATCTGCTGTATTGTTTATATTTCATTTATAATTATTCCTCATTTTATAGCCTGTTCCATATTGTATTTACCTCTTCCATATATCTCTGTCTCCATCAGGTCAAATTTCGTTTTGTCTACCATATGTTCTCCAACTTTCCATGGCAAAGTAACAGTGCAGCTAAATCCTCATTTAAATACTGCTGTTTGCGCCTGTTACTGATTTTATTTTTTTTTAGCAATCTTAGATCGCCAGCAAACAGTGAAGACATCACACGTGAACTCTCAGCGCCGCAAACAAAAACCTAACAGACACTGCTGCCCAATAAGATGAAGTGAAATATAAAACTCCCGTGTGTACATACACTCTCATAGAGCCATAAAGTATCCACATTACGCATGATCAAGAGCTATTTATTCAAACACATCGGGCTCAGCAGCAGAATAAAGGACACAATAAAGCAGCTGTGCGCGCTGCAGCTCTCAGTTTGAAGCTCAGAGACGGCCGCTTGGCCTTAACGCATTTATTATTTTATCATCAGAGTTTGTCCACAAGCTCTTTTTCAAAGATGAGCAGCGAGATGGTGTCCAGTCTCTCTGAGCATCGTGGCTCTGCTGGTGGATTTAACCCAGTTTACAACTGGAAACAGACTCCACACAGCAACTGGAACAGGCGGTGTTACCAGAATACAGTAAACGGTTCATGTTGGGAAACGAGTCCAACAATAATGGAGAGGAACTGACTAATGCCTCATTATTCCAACACTCTGAAAACTATTCAGTTCGTCCAGGTGTCTGTTTCATAGCTTTTAGCAGCAGTTAGCGGTAGCGTCCCAATGCTTGCTGGGTGAGGGGTCACTTAGTTGTAGTTAGCCATGTGTGCCAGCTG
Source organism: Atherinomorus stipes (assembly GCA_023101725.1). Classification (NCBI taxonomy): domain Eukaryota; kingdom Metazoa; phylum Chordata; class Actinopteri; order Atheriniformes; family Atherinidae; genus Atherinomorus; species Atherinomorus stipes. Next base: position 2,559 of record JALJCO010001490.1, on the reverse strand, counting down.
CCTCTGTGTGGCACCGAAACACCCTGGCACACCCATAAGGCCATGGCGCTGTCTGTGGTGCTGAAATAGCGCAAATTGTGCTGCAGAACTCATCTAATCCACAATCTCTCCATTTAGTCCTTCTGTCCCTGTTTGCTATTGTTATTCTACTAATTGAGCAGCTGTTACAGGCCGTCACTGCAGTGTCTGATGTCCATTTACCTTGTTTTACAAATGATCTGCTGTCTAATGAGCAAATGGAATCTTAGTTCATCTATGATTATATTCAATATTTTTTTATGGATCAAAGTGTGTTTGGTCCGGTGACGTCATTAAGCGTCTTCTGGCGTATTCTGGGCCAGCCAATAGCGATTTTTCTCCATGAAGAGAGTTGGGTTTCTGTCAGGCTTGAGGACAGCTGTGCTCTTGCAGGTGGTTCTGGCTCTCGAAGTTATTTTTTGCAGGCACAGAGAAACCAAGTTTTGACAAGTGGAGCAGGACAAGGGGGCTGCTCCTGCCCTCTCCTGATTGGACATAGAAGATCAGTCTAAATGACTGAAAGCAAGGAGAAGCTGAACCGTCCTGCAGCGCTCTTGGGAGAGACAGCGGTGGTTTTAGCGGCATATTCATCTCATGGGGGAAGTATTCTGTGAATCAGGGAATGTCTGGATAAACCTTTATGGAGAGACTTTATTTCGGAGTTAACTGTAGTATCAACGCACTACATTTCCCCTAAAATAGTAGGCTACATATGTGTGGAACAGCTAGCGAGCTAGCACAACAGTATTTTGATAACAGTACAGTATCCAATATTTTGGCTGGCTGATATTGACATCAGTATTACACAGTACTGATACGCTCATCCCTAAAACCTACCTTTGCAGTTCTGTCTGTTAAATAGCGGCATGTAGATGACTGTTGGCTCCTTGTCTTTTCCCTCCAACACATAGCAGTCCTTCGGCCAGTCTCTCTGTCCTCCAGGATCTTGTCATCGATCTCTGGGAAAGGCTTCTTCACAGCAGCAGCGTAGTCTCTTGTGAGAGTCAGAGTCTGTTAAAGGAAAAGGTGAACATGGTTCCAGAGCTTCAGCTTTGCTTTTCCTGCTTGAGATGAAATCATACAAAAAGGCTGAGCATCATCAATTTTCACTTCTTAGAGTTTTGATATGATTGAATTTTTTCCAGAATCTTTCTTTTATCAATAAATTGTTATACTTTCATTTATTTTTAGTAGTACAGACGTTTCTTGAAAAATTAAATCCAATCTTATCACCATGTTTCAGTAGCATGGCCCACGTATAGTATAATGTTGTTTGCTAGTCACAATTTGAGCCCCTAGATGGCGTTGCATCTACATGTAAACTGCTGGACCTTTAAGATGCTAAAAGAAAAGAAAAATCTTTTGATGTGTAACTTCCTAAAAGGCACAATGAACCAAAGGGAAGACGGGAGAGAGAGACTCCTAATGACGACATCTGAATATTGATAAAACTGCGACATTGGGCCTCATTCACCGGGATTTCTTTTTGGGAACCTTCTTAGGCCCGATCTCATTTTCTCTTTTTTACCCGTACCCCTTCCCCCTTCCCCTTGGCCCTTGCCACTCAAAATGAAGCTATGAGGGGCAGGACTGAAAGTCAATCTCTAGAAATTGGGAAACCCCTTCAACAATCACATACGTCAGCGATCCCACCAGCTTGTGTGTAAGAAGCTAAGCGGTCTGACAAAATCCAGAGAAATCAGGCCGTCTACAGCTGTGGGTTAATGTTAACAGGCAAGTTCGATTTGTGCATGGCCGTGCCTGCTGGGTGTTATATCCCATTAAGGACCTCCATGTAAATGAAGACCAGCAGCGATTTTGCCGAAGTTTTTATTGATCATCTATCAGTGTAGATTATCAGGGCTGCCACAGAGCATCGCTGGTTTTCACCCTGGCAGCGTTTATGTAACTATAGCGTCAATGTAGTACTGTCACGGGGGTGGTTCTTTCTCCGATACCAGCGACTGCAGGAGGAGGGGAAAGAAAGACAGGCCTCGCGCTGAAGGTGGTGGTTAAAAGAAATAAAAGCTTTATAAAAAAAATAAAACAAATAAAACTACTAAACTAAAAAGTACTAAAATAATCCTAAAAGTCCAACCTAAAAAGTTATAAAAGGAAAAGGATAAAAAGGGCTAAAAGGGGCTTGCAGGGCTGGCAGTGGCCGGCGTTCCTCTCTCGGCGTACGTCCCGGGTCCATGGCGGCTGCTCTTCCTGGCAGCCGCCCTCCTGGCCATAGGCTCCCCGGGACCTCACACGCTGCTCTGTGGCCCGGGCAGTCACCTCCTTCCGGGCGGAGCCTACCCAGGAGGGCCTACGGGCGGCAGGAGCGGCGCCCTCACGACTCTCCGGGGCCACTCTTCCACGTCGCCATCGCCGTCTCCACTGCGCTGCCGCTGCTGCCCCACCATTGCCTCGAGCTCCCCAGCCGGGGGACTCACGTCTCAGCCAGGCTGCGCCTCCTCAGACCCAGTCCTCCTCAGTCCTTCCTCAAGCTTCCATCTGTTGTCCGCACCACTCGGCTTTTATCTTTCCCAGCATTCA
>JALJCO010001488.1:30000-64259 GCA_023101725.1 Atherinomorus stipes | reverse complement strand
ACCGGCCGTCCCGCAGACTCTGTCTCTGAGCTGGATTCCTGCAGACTCGGTCTCTGAGCTGGATCCGGACCGGCCGTCCCACAGACTCGGTCTCTGAGCTGGATCCGGACCGGCCGTCCCGCAGACTTGGTCTCTGAGCTGGATCCGGACCGGCCGTCCCGCAGACTCGGTCTCTGAGCTGGATCCTGACCAGCCGTCCCGCAGACTCGGTCTCTGAGCTGGATCCGGACCGAACGACCCGCAGACTCGGCCTCTGAGCTGGATCCGGACCAGCCGTCCCGCAGACTCGGCCTCTGAGCTGGATCCGGACCAGCCGCCCCGCAGACTCGGCCTCTGAGCTGGATCCGGACCGAACGCCCCGCAGACTCGGTCTCCGAGCTGGATCCTGACCAGCCGTCCCGCAGACTCGGTCTCTGAGCTGGATCCGGACCAGCCGTCCCGCAGACTCGGTCTCTGAGCTGGATCCGGACCGAACGTCCCGCAGACTCGGTCTCTGAGCTGGATCCGGACCAGCCGTCCCGCAGACTCGGTCTCTGAGCTGGATCCGGACCGGCCGTCCCGCAGACTCGGTCTCTGAGCTGGATCCGGACCGAACCGTCCCGCAGACTCGGTCTCTGAGCTGGATCCGGACCGGACCGGCCGTCCCGCAGACTCGGACTCTGAGCTGGATCCGGACCGGACGTCCCGCAGACTCGGTCTCTGAGCTGGATCCGGACCGGCCGTCCCGCAGACTCGGTCTCTGAGCTGGATCCGGACCGAACGTCCCGCAGACTCTGTCTCTGAGCTGGATCCGGACCGGCCGTCCTGCAGACTCGGTCTCTGAGCTGGATCCGGACCGGCCGTCCCGCAGGCTCGGACTCTGAGCTGGATCCGGACCGAACGTCCCGCAGACTCTGTCTCTGAGCTGGATCCGGACCGGCCGTCCCGCAGACTCGGCCTCTGAGCCGGATCCGGACCGGCCGTCCCGCAGACTCGGTCTCTGAGCTGGATCCGGACCGGCCGTCCCGCAGACTCGGTCTCTGAGCTGGATCCGGACTGACCGGCCGTCCCGCAGACTCGGACTCTGAGCTGGATCCGGACCGGCCGTCCCGCAGACTCGGTCTCTGAGCTGGATCCGGACCGGCCGTCCCGCAGACTCGGTCTCTGAGCTGGATCCGGACCGGCCGTCCCGCAGACTCGGTCTCTGAGCTGGATCCGGACCGGCCGTCCCGCAGACTCGGCCTCTGGAGCTGGATCCGGACCGGACCGGCCGTCCCGCAGACTCGGTCTCTGAGCTGGATCCGGACCGGACCGGCCGTCCCGCAGACTCGGTCTCTGAGCTGGATCCTGACCGGCCGTCCCGCAGACTCGGTCTCTGAGCTGGATCCGGACCGGCCGTCCCGCAGACTCGGTCTCTGAGCTGGATCCTGACCGGCCGTCCCGCAGACTCGGTCTCTGAGCTGGATCCGGACCAGCCGTCCCGCAGACTCGGTCTCTGAGCTGGATCCGGACCGGCCGTCCCGCAGACTCGGACTCTGAGCTGGATCCGGACTGGCCGTCCCGCAGACTCGGTCTCTGAGCTGGATCCGGACCGGCCGTCCCGCAGACTCGGTCTCTGAGCTGGATCCGGACCGGCCGTCCCGCAGACTCGGTCTCTGAGCTGGATCCGGACCGGACCGGCCGTCCCGCAGACTCGGTCTCTGAGCTGGATCCTGACCGGCCGTCCCGCAGACTCGGTCTCTGAGCTGGATCCGGACCGGCCGTCCCGCAGACTCGGTCTCTGAGCTGGATCCTGACCGGCCGTCCCGCAGACTCGGTCTCTGAGCTGGATCCGGACTGGCCGTCCCGCAGACTCGGTCTCTGAGCTGGATCCTGACCGGCCGTCCCGCAGACTCGGTCTCTGAGCTGGATCCTGACCGGCCGTCTCGCAGACTCGGTCTCTGAGCTGGATCCGGACTGGCCGTCCCGCAGACTCGGTCTCTGAGCTGGATCCGGACCGGCCGTCCCGCAGACTCGGTCTCTGAGCTGGATCCGGACCGGCCGTCCCGCAGACTCGGTCTCTGAGCTGGATCCGGACCGGACTGGCCGTCCCGCAGACTCGGTCTCTGAGCTGGATCCGGACCGGCCGTCCTGCAGACTCGGTCTCTGAGCTGGATCCGGACCGGACCGGCCGTCCCGCAGACTCGGTCTCTGAGCTGGATCCGGACCGGCCGTCCCGCAGACTCGGTCTCTGAGCTGGATCCGGACCGGCCGTCCCGCAGACTCGGTCTCTGAGCTGGATCCTGACCGGCCGTCCCGCAGACTCGGTCTCTGAGCTGGATCCGGACCGGCCGTCCCGCAGACTCGGTCTCTGAGCTGGATCCTGACCGGCCGTCCCGCAGACTCGGTCTCTGAGCTGGATCCGGACCGGCTGTCCCGCAGACTCGGTCTCTGAGCTGGATCCGGACCGGCCGTCCCGCAGACTCGGTCTCTGAGCTGGATCCGGACCGGCTGTCCCGCAGACTCGGTCTCTGAGCTGGATCCGGACCGGCTGTCCCGCAGACTCGGCCTCTGAGCTGGATCCGGACCGGCTGTCCCGCAGACTCGGTCTCTGAGCTGGATCCAGACCGGCTGTCCCGCAGACTCGGCCTCTGAGCTGGATCTGACCGGCCGTCCCGCAGACTCGGTCTCTGAGCTGGATCCGGACCGGCTGTCCCGCAGACTCGGTCTCTGAGCTGGATCCGGACCGGCTGTCCCGCAGACTCGGTCTCTGAGCTGGATCCGGACCGGCTGTCCCGCAGACTCGGTCTCTGAGCTGGATCTGGACCGGCTGTCCCGCAGACTCGGTCTCTGAGCTGGATCCTGACCGGCCGTCCCGCAGACTCGGTCTCTGAGCTGGATCCTGACCGGCCGTCCTGCAGACTCGGTCTCTGAGCTGGATCCGGACTGGCCGTCCCGCAGACTCGGTCTCTGAGCTGGATCCAGACCGGCCGTCCCGCAGACTCGGTCTCTGAGCTGGATCCAGACCGGCCGTCCCGCAGACTCGGTCTCTGAGCTGGATCCGGACTGGCCGTCCCGCAGACTCGGTCTCTGAGCTGGATCAGGACCGGATGTCCCGCAGACTCGGTTCGTCACACATCAGCTGTCCTCATGTCTTCTCTGAGCCGTCAGCTGTCCTGCTTACAGCTTTTCCTCTGAATCACAGCCCCCCCTCCCTCAGCCAGACCCGAGCACATGTCTCCTCTCTGGGGGGGGGGGGGGGGTCCGCCTCGTTCAGACAGAAGCATCAACATGTGGTTTCCTCGTGGGCTCGGTCCCCAGAGGAAGGTGGGGGCCCCATGTAGACGGAGAGTTTCACCATTCGCTCTGGCTCCATGGTCTGGTTCAGACCAGCGGGTCTGCACCGTTTCCATGATGGATCCAGGTTCCGGTCCAAACTGGTCCAGGTTCCAGTCCAAACTGGTCCAGTTCCAGTCCAAACTGGTCCAGGTTCCAGGTTCCAGTCCAAACTGGTCCAGGGTCCAGTTTCAGTCCAAACTGCTCCAGGTTCCAGTCCAAACTGGTCCAGGTTCTAGTCCAAACTGGTCCAGGTTCTAGTCCAAACTGGTCCAGGTTCTAGTCCAAACTGGTCCAGCTTCCGGTCCAAACTGGTCCAGGGTCCAGTCCAAACTGTCCAGTTCCAGTCCAAACTGGTCCAGGTTCCAGGTCCCAGTCCAAACTGGTCCAGGGTCCAGTTTCAGTCCAAACTGGTCCAGGTTCTAGTCCAAACTGGTCCAGGTTCCAGTCCAAACTGGTCCAGGTTCCAGGTTCCAGTCCAAACTGGTCCAGGTTCCAGTCCAAACTGGTACAGGTTCTAGTCCAAACTGGTCCAGGTTCCAGTCCAAACTGGTCCAAGTTCCAGTCCAAACTGGTCCAGGTTCCAGTCCAAACTGGTCCAGGTTCTAGTTCAAACTGGTCCAGGATCCAGGTTCCAGTCAAAACTGGTCCAGGGTCCAATTTCCAGTCCAAACTGGTCCAGGTTCCAGTCCAAACTGGTCCAGGGTCCAGGTTCCAGTCCAAACTGGTCCAGGGTCCAGTTTCCAGTCCAAACTGGTCCAGGGTCCAGGTTTCCATACCAAACTGGTCCAGGTTCTAGTCCAAACTGGTCCAGGTTCTAGTCCAAACTGGTCCAGCTTCCGGTCCAAACTGGTCCAGGGTCCAATCCAAACTGGTCCAGTTCCAGTCCAAACTGGTCCAGGTTCCAGGTTCCAGTCCAAACTGGTCCAGGGTCCAGTTTCAGTCCAAACTGGTCCAGGTTCTAGTCCAAACTGGTCCAGGTTCCAGTCCAAACTGGTCCAGGTTCCAGGTTCCAGTCCAAACTGGTCCAGGTTCTAGTCCAAACTGGTACAGGTTCTAGTCCAAACTGGTCCAGGTTCCAGTCCAAACTGGTCCAAGTTCCAGTCCAAACTGGTCCAGGTTCCAGTCCAAACTGGTCCAGGTTCTAGTTCAAACTGGTCCAGGATCCAGGTTCCAGTCAAAACTGGTCCAGGGTCCAGTTTCCAGTCCAAACTGGTCCAGGTTCCAGTCCAAACTGGTCCAGGGTCCAGGTTCCAGTCCAAACTGGTCCAGGGTCCAGTTTCCAGTCCAAACTGGTCCAGGGTCCAGGTTTCCATACCAAACTGGTCCAGGTTCCAGTCCAAACTGGTCCAGGTTCCAGTCCAAACTAGTCCAGGTTCTAGTCCAAACTGGTCCAGGATCCAGTTTCCAGTCCAAACTAGTCCAGGTTCTAGTCCAACCCAGGTTCAGGGTCCAGGTTCCAGTCCAAACTGGTCCAGGGTCTAGGTTCCAGTTCAAACAGGTCCAGGGTCTAGTTCCAGTCCAAACTGGCCCAGATTCCAGTCCAACTAGTCCAGGTTCGAGTCTAAACTGGTCCAGGTTCCAGTCCAAACTGGTCCAGGTTCCAGTCTAAACTGGTCCAGGATCCAGGTTCCAGTCCAAACTGGTCCAGTTTCCAGTCCAAACTGGTCCAGGTTCCAGTCTAAACTGGTCCAGGATCCAGTTTTTCAGTCCAAACTGGTCCAAGGGTTCCAGTCTAAACTAGTCCAGGTTTTAGTCCAAACTGGTCCAGGTTCCAGTCCAAACTCGTCCAGGTTCCATTCCAAACTGCTCCAGGATCCAGCTTTCATCAAATCTGGTCCAGGTTCCAGTCCAAACTAGTCCAGGTTTGAGTCCAAACTGGTCCAGGTTCCAGTCCAAACTGGTCCAGGTTCCAGTCCAAACTGGCCCAGGTTCCAGTCCAAACTGGTCCAGTTTCAAGTCCAAACTGGTCCAGGGTCTAGTCCAATCTGGTCCAGGTTCCAGTCCAAACTGGTCCAGGTTCCAGTCCAAACTGGTCTAGTTTAGTCCAAACTGGTCCAGCTTCCAGTCCAAACTGGTCCAGGATCCAGGTTCCAGTCCAAACTGGTCCAGGTTCCAGTCCAAACTGGTCCAGTTTCCAGTCCAAACTGGTCCAGGGTCCAGTCCAAACTAGTCCAGGTTTGAGTCCAAACTGGTCCAGGTTCCAGTCCAAACTGGTCCAGGGTCCAGTTTCAGTCCAAACTGGTCCAGGTTCCAGTCCAAACTGGTCCAGGTTCATCTTTAACTCTGTATCAGTGTAATGATCATTTCTGGTTTATTTCTTTAATAGCTAAAGCAAATCCAGCTGCTTTAACAGACTGAACCTGTAAAATGTGGCTGATAAACATGAATAACATCATATAAAATATATTCTGAGATGGTCACAAACACATTTATATCACACGTATAATTCATGGAAGAAAATCAGACTCCTACAAGAACAAATCAGAATTAGGCTATAAACACAAAATCTACAACATTTTACTACAAAAAGAGGAACAACAGAAAAAACTGATGGAAACTGATTTAAAAAGAGATAAAATGCTGCAGTAATAGATCACATTGGAAATAAAAGGCTCAGTTTAAATAATCTGTAAAAACCTGGATTTTATTTGTTTAGACAGAAAATGAAAGCACAAAATTTCATTCAACAATTTATTTATTTAAACTTTTCTTAGAATTTTTTAAAGAACTTCCAACATAACAGACATTTTCTGCACCAGCAGCTGATTTTCTCTCTTTCTTTCTCTCTCTGACAAACACTGGTCAGAAATGTTTGTTAGATCCAAGTATTTAAAGATATTTGCTGTTTTTTTATTTTGATTTCTTTGTAAAAGTCTTGGGGACGATTGTCTTCCAGAGAGTTTAGATAATAGAGGTGGGAAAAAAATATTGATACACTGAAATATCGCAGTATTTTCATATGCTGATACCATATCTATATTTAAAAATGTGGCATCAAACCGCAAGATTTCACCGTTCTGTTACAAACGTCATGAGATTTCCTAACAAACTGATATCATGCGAGATTTCATCAGAAAGATAGATTGATACCGCGTTTTTAAATATAGCTAGTGTATGGGCATATGAAAATATTGCGATATTTCAGTATATCCATATTTTTCCCCACCCTCATTAAATAATCAGGTGACCCCTTTGTAGTCAGCCGAGGTGGAGCCGGGCCATTACGAAAAACTAATACTGCGACATAACCATATGTGTAAATCTCATATCAGTATATAACAGCCCTAGATGGAGCATCGTGCAGCAACTGCTGGAAACACTTGTGTGCGGGGTTAAAGGGTTAACCTGAAGCAGGTGCGTTGGAGCAGGAAGCATGGAAAAGCTGCAGGCCAGCGGCAGTTGGAGGTTGGTGGGGTGGAGTTCATGCTGAGTCACCTTTACATGGCTGGTTCACAGAATAAATACGATTAATATGCTAATCAAAGGAATCTGAAGGTTATTAGTTATTTCTCCCCCAAAAAGAAAAGCAAGAACTGCAGTTTCCCGCTGAGATACATGAAATATTTTCTCCTCATTTCGTTCAGAGCCGTTTTCTTTTAAACGTGCTGCTGTATGAATAAAAGTTTAGTCAGATCCAAGTTTATAATAGTTCAGATTTGATTTAGTTTGGACTTTTTGTTTTTCACTTCAGTCAGTTTCACGAGCAGGTTCGCTAGTTTTTATTAGGGTTTTTTTGGGAGGGGGGGGGGATTCTTTAATTTCTGTCAGAGATTTTTTTGTCTTTGTGTTAGTTTTGGGGGCTTTTTTTCTTTTTAGTAAATTAAAGGTATTTGTCAAAATCATCAGAAAGTCACTCGGAGTAAAACCAGTTGAGCCAAGTAAAGAGATTATGTAGAAACAGTTCATATTAACCCAAAAGGCTGATGTATTAATTACATTTACAAAGACTTGATGACACAATGTAGGTCTCAGTTATTGTTTTTTTTTTTAAACATGTCATTTTTATATTTATTTCAGTTACATAAAAATGTTTACTAATTTTAGTTTGTTTTTTTTTCGTTAGTTTTGCTTAACTATAATAACGTTGGTCAGATCTGCTTCACAAAACGAATCAAACCAGCAGCTAAAATATTTGTGATAATTCCCGACGTAAACATTCCTGTGATCATCCCTAACAGAGGAGGAGGAAAACCCTCAGAGCAGTTCACTGACCCGTTCACAACTAACCTCATTAACCCTTAGTTCCTCAATTTATTCCCAGTTATATGAAAACGATATGCGGTAAAAACGTAAAGGAACAGACCAATGAAATAAACTGCAATTAAATGTTTTCATTAATACAATGAATAACAGATCAATGATTACTATATGATAGAAGAATGACTGCATAAATAAAGGATCAAATCAATAAGAAGGTGTAAAAGAGGTTGCATCTGGTCCAGTCTGTGGATCCTGGTGTTGCCTGGAATCTGCAGCGTGCAGGGCAGCTGATGTGTGACGTCTCCGGGGTCGTCTTCACGATGCCGTGGGCGTTAGAAAGTTTTAGGAGAGGCCGAAGCATGTCGTTACTTTCCACCTGCAGGATATGATTCAGAGCCTGGACCTGGACCAGAGCAGCCTCTGCTCAGTCTCAGATGGACATGTTCTGCAGGCTTTCTGTTTGTTTGTGTCTGCTCTGCAGCTAAGTGGCTCGTTTCTGCAGCCTCACCTGGCTGGTGGGTGTAATTCTGGGGATAATTGTTGGTTCTGCCAGACGAAGACTGAGGGAACGTGGTGTGTAATGAGGCCAACACACCCGCCCAGACTCTCTGATTTAGCTTCAGCTCCCACGCTCTCTGCCCCGATGCACGTCCTCTCATTTGTTTGTCAGGCCTTCAGCAGGCCTCTGCACTCGCATTTAACACCACAAATCCAGCTGATCCATCTCTGAATTTCTGATCCATCTCTGAATTCCTGCTGATCCATCTCTGAATTCCTGCTGATCCATCTCTGAATTCCTGCTGATCCATCTCTGAATTCCTGATTCATCTCTGAATTCCTGATCCATCTCTGAATTCCTGATCCATCTCTGAATTCCTGATTCATCTCTGAATTCCTGATCCATCTCTGAATTCCTGATTCATCTCTGAATTCCTGATCCATCTCTGAATTCCTGATTCATCTCTGAATTCCTGATCCATCTCTGAATTCCTGATCCATCTCTGAATTCCTGATTCATCTCTGAATTCCTGATCCATCTCTGAATTCCTGATTCATCTCTGAATTCCTGCTGATTCATCTCTGAATTCCTGCTGATTCATCTCTGAATTCCTGCTGATTCATCTCTGAATTCCTGCTGATTCATCTCTGAATTCTGCTGATCCATCGCTGAATTCTGCTGATCCATCTCTGAATTCCTGCTGATCCATCTCTGAATTCCTGATCCATCTCTGATTCCTGCTGATCCATCTCTGAATTCCCTGATCCATCGCTGAATTCCTGCTGATCCATCTCTGAATTCCTGATCCATCTCTGGATTCCTGCTGATCCATCTCTGAATTCCTGCTGATCCATCGCTGAATTCCTGCTGATCCATCTCTGAATTCCTGATTCATCTCTGAATTCCTGATCCATCTCTGGATTCCTGATCCATCTCTGGATTCCTGATCCATCTCTGGATTCCTGATCCATCTCTGAATTCCTGATTCATCTCTGAATTCCTGCTGATTCATCTCTGAATTCCTGCTGATTCATCTCTGAATTCCTGCTGATCCATCGCTGAATTCCTGCTGATCCATCTCTGAATTCCTGCTGATCCATCTCTGAATTCCTGATTGATCTCTGAATTCCTGCTGATCCATCTCTGAATTCCTGCTGATCCATCTCTGAATTCCTGCTGATCCATCTCTGAATTCCTGATTCATCTCTGAATTCCTGCTGATCCATCTCTGAATTCCTGATCCATCTCTGGATTCCTGCTGATCCATCTCTGAATTCCTGATCCATCGCTGAATTCCTGCTGATCCATCTCTGAATTCCTGATCCATCTCTGGATTCCTGCTGATCCATCTCTGAATTCCTGCTGATCCATCTCTGAATTCCTGATTCATCTCTGAATTCTGCTGATCCATCTCTGAATTCCTGCTGATCCATCGCTGAATTCCTGCTGATCCATCGCTGAATCCTGCTGATCCATCTCTGAATTCCCTGATTCATCTCTGAATTCCTGCTGATCCATCTCTGAATTCCTGATTCATCTCTGAATTCCTGCTGATCCATCTCTGGATTCCAGCTGATCCATCTCTGGATTCCAGCTGATCCATCTCTCTGAATTCCAGCTGATTCATCTCTGAATTCATGCTGATTCATCTCTGAATTCCTGCTGATCCATCTCTGAATTCCTGCTGATCCATCTCTGAATTCCAGCTGATCCATCTCTGAATTCCTGCTGATTCATCTCTGAATTCCAGCTGATCCATCTCTTGAATTCCAGCTGATTCATCTCTGAATTCCTGCTGATTCATCTCTGAATTCCAGCTGATCCATCTCTGAATTCCAGCTGATCCATCTCTGAATTCCAGCTGATCCATCTCTGAATTCCTGCTGATCCATCTCTGAATTCCAGCTGATTCATCTCTGAATTCCTGCTGATTCATCTCTGAATTCCTGCTGATTCATCTCTGAATTCCTGCTGATTCATCTCTGAATTCCTGCTGATTCATCTCTGAATTCCTGCTGATTCATCTCTGAATTCCTGCTGATTCATCTCTGAATTCCTGCTGATTCATCTCTGAATTCCTGCTGATTCATCTCTGAATTCATGCTGATTCATCTCTGAATTCATGCTGATTCATCTCTGAATTCCTGCTGATTCATCTCTGAATTCCTGCTGATTCATCTCTGAATTCCTGCTGATTCATCTCTGAATTCCTGCTGATTCATCTCTGAATTCCTGCTGATCCATCTCTGAATTCCAGCTGATTCATCTCTCTGAATTCCTGCTGATTCATCTCTGAATTCCAGCTGATTCATCTCTGAATTCCTGCTGATTCATCTCTGAATTCCTGCTGATTCATCTCTGAATTCCTGCTGATTCATCTCTGAATTCCTGCTGATTCATCTCTGAATTCCTGCTGATTCATCTCTGAATTCTGCTGATTCATCTCTGAATTCCTGCTGATTCATCTCTGAATTCCTGCTGATTCATCTCTGAATTCATGCTGATTCATCTCTGAATTCATGCTGATTCATCTCTGAATTCCTGCTGATCCATCTCTGAATTCCTGCTGATCCTATCTTCTGAATTCATCCTGATTCCACCTCTGAATTCATGCTTATTCCATCTGTTAATTTCAATCAATCAATCAATCTTTATTTATGAAGCGCTTTTCCAGCAGGTTACGCGACTCAAAGCGCTTTACAGTTTAAAAACATTCCCGCCCGCCCACTGCCCCCCCCCCCCCCAAAAAAAAAAAGAAAAAAAAAAAAAAAGAAATTGTACATCAATCTACCTGAGGCTGAGTACAGATGGAAAAAGTGAGGGAACCCCATCAGAGGAGCCGTCTGCACCGGGGCGGCACAGCAACCGTAACCGCAGCGGCCCAGGTGCCCAGGGGAGGCGTGATGGAAGACCAACCCCCACCAAGGCACCAGTGATACTGCATCCAATTGGCCAACGCCACCCCGGACAGACGGCCCCCGAGAGGAAAGCACCGGAGAGACCTAAGGACCCAGGAACAATAAAAGTAATAAGTAAAAATGATAAAAGTAATAAGAATGTATGAAATACATTAAAACATTGAATAGAAACATCTAAAAATGCCCAAACAGCAATAAAAAGCTATTTAAAAACAACCTGTACAGAATATTAAATTAGCTAATTACAACTTAAACAGTAAAAATCAGCTGAAAGCCAAGCTGAAAAGGTGGGTCTTGAGCCTGCTCTTAAAAATGTGAACGTTCTCTGCGCCCCTGAGATCCTCCGGCAGACTGTTCCACAGGTGGGGGCCGTACCATTGGAATGACGCCTCACCATGTGTGTTTGTCCTGACTTTGGGAATTACTAAAAGCCGGCTGCCGGAGGAGCGCAGGGACCGCGAGGGCTCATAGGGTAAAAGCAGTTCTGAGAGATAAGAAGGCCCAAGACCATTAAGACATTTAAAAACCATTAAAAGAACCTTAAAATCGATCCTGAAACACACAGGGAGCCAATGCATCGATCGTAAAACTGGTGTAATATGGGCCCGCCTCCTGGTCTTCGTCAGGACACGTGCTGCTGAATTCTGCAAGAGTTGTAGACCTGAGATGTTCTTTTTGGGAAGACCAGAAAGCCGTTACAGTCGTCAATACGACTTGTAATAAAAGCATGCATTAGCATCTCAGTGTTGGCCCGAGAGAGAACGGGGCGGACTCTGGCTATATTTTTTAGATGGTATGGTAATTTATGCTAATCCACCTCTGAATTCATGCTTATTCCATCTCTAAATTAATGCTCTTCCATCTATAAATCCATGCTGACTCCATCTCTGAATTCACGCTGATTCATCTCTGAATTCCTGCTTCATCTCTGAATTCCTGCTTCATCTCTGAATTCCTGCTTCATCTCTGAATTCATGCTTCATCTCTGAATTCCTGCTTCATCTCTGAATTCCAGCTGATCCATCTCTGAATTCCTGCTGATTCATCTCTGAATTCCTGCTGATTCATCTCTGAATTCCTGCTGATTCATCTCTCTGAATTCCTGCTGATTCATCTCTGAATTCCTGCTGATCCATCTCTGAATTCCTGCTGATCCATCTCTGAATTCATGCTTATTTCATGTCTGGATTCATGGTAATCCATATCTGAATTCATGCTGATCCATCTCTTATGTTTTCCTGCTTTACAAAGAAATTTTAAAAGATTTTTACGATGTAACTTCCAAAAAGAAGCGTCCCAAGTCCAGGTAGAGGTTCTGGATCTCACAAGTCCAGGGAGGCTGTTATATTATTTATGTTGCTGTAAAGAATGGAAATAAATGATCTTGAAGAGCTGGAGGGAGAGCTGATGTGGTTTCCATGTTCATGGTGATGCGAGTGAATCAGAGTAATCAGATTACTTCTCTGATGGTCATGGCAGGGCGGTGGGACCTGGTGAATCAGTAACTGAGGACGGTCTGTTCATCTCAGGTTGAATCTGCAAACTTGCAGATCTCCGTCTCCGTCTTGCTTTTTCACTTCTCGGTGCTGCATTCAGGAACACCAGGAAGCTGCTTCAGGTCAGGTGTTACAGTAAACACCCGGACCGCCTCAGACTGCCTCAGACCTCCTCGGACCTCCTCAGACCGCCTCAGACTGCCTCAGACCTCCTCGGACCTCCTCAGACCTCCTCTGACTGCCTCAGACCTCCTCAGACTGCCTCAGACCTCCTCAGACTGCCTCAGACTTCCTCGGACCTCCTCGGACCGCCTCAGACCGCCTCAGACCTCCTCAGACTGCCTCAGACTGCCTCAGACCTCCCCAGACTGCCTCAGACCTCCTCAGACCGCCTCAGACTGCCTCAGACCTCCTCAGACCTCCTCAGACTGCCTCAGACCTCCTCAGACTGCCTCAGACTGCCTCAGACCTCCTCAGACCGCCTCAGACCTCCTCAGACCGCCTCAGACTGCCTCAGACCTCCTCAGACCTCCTCGGACTGCCTCAGACCTCCTCAGACTGCCTCAGACTGCCTCAAACCTCCTCAGACCGCCTCAGACCTCCTCAGACCGCCTCAGGCTGCCTCAGACCTCCTCAGACCTCCTCAGACTGCCTCAGACCTCCTCATACGTCCTCAGACCGCCTCAGACCTCCTCAGACCTCCTCAGACCTCCTCAGACCGCCTCAGACCGCCTCAGACCCCCTCAGGCTGCCTCAGACCTCCTCGGACCGCCTCAGACCTTCTCAGACCGCCTCAGACCTCCTCAGACTGCCTCAGACCGCCTCAGACCGCCTCAGACCTCCTCAGACTGCCTCAGACCGCCTCAGACCTCCTCAGACCTCCTCGGGCCTCCTCGGACCGCCTCAGACCCCCTCAGGCTGCCTCAGACCCTCCTCGGACCTCCTCAGACCGCCTCAGACCTCCTCAGACCGCCCTCAGACCTCCTCAGACCTCCTCAGACCGCCTCAGACCTCCTCTGACTGCCTCAGACCTCCTCAGACCGCCTCAGACTGCCTCAGACCTCCTCGGACCTCCTCAGACCGCCTCAGACCTCCTCAGACCGCCTCAGACCGCCTCAGACCTCCTCAGACCTCCTCGGACCTCCTCAGACCGCCTCAGACCTCCTCAGACTGCCTCAGACCGCCTCAGACCGCCTCAGACCTCCTCAGACCTCCTCAGACCGCCTCCAGACCTCCTCAGACTGCCTCAGACCGCCTCAGACCTCCTCAGACCGCCTCAGACCGCCTCAGACCTCCTCAGACCTCCTCGGACCTCCTCGGACCGCCTCAGACCTCCTCAGACCGCCTCAGACCGCCTCAGACCGCCCCAGACCTCCTCAGACTGCCTCAGACCTCCTCAGACTGCCTCAGACTGCCTCAAACCTCCTCAGACCGCCTCAGACCTCCTCAGACCGCCCCTCAGGCTGCCTCAGACCTCCTCAGACTGCCTCAGACCTCCTCATACGTCCTCAGACCGCCTCAGACCTCCCTCAGACCTCCCTCAGACCTCCTCAGACCGCCTCAGACCGCCTCAGACATCCTCAGGCTGCCTCAGACCTCCTCGGACCTCCTCGGACTGCCTCAGACCTCCTCATACGTCCTCAGACCGCCTCAGACCTCCTCAGACCGCCTCAGGCTGCCTCAGACCTCCTCAGACCTCCTCAGACTGCCTCAGACCTCCTCATACGTCCTCAGACAGCCTCAGACCTCCTCAGACCGCCTCAGACCTCCTCAGACCGCCTCAGGCTGCCTCAGACCTCCTCAGACCTCCTCAGACCTCCCTCAGACCTCCTCAGACTGCCTCAGACCTCTTCATACGTCCTCAGACCGCTTCAGACCTCCTCAGACCTCCTCAGACCTCCTCAGACCGCCTCAGACAGCCTCAGACCGCCTCAGACCTCCTCAGACCTCCTCAGACTGCCTCAGACCTCCTCATACGTCCTCAGACCGCCTCAGACCTCCTCAGACCTCCTCAGACCTCCTCAGACCGCCTCAGACCGCCTCAGACATCCTCAGGCTGCCTCAGACCTCCTCGGACCTCCTCGGACTGCCTCAGACCTCCTCATACGTCCTCAGACCGCCTCAGACCTCCTCAGACCGCCTCAGGCTGCCTCAGACCTCCTCAGACCTCCTCAGACTGCCTCAGACCTCCTCATACGTCCTCAGACAGCCTCAGACCTCCTCAGACCGCCTCAGACCTCCTCAGACCGCCTCAGGCTGCCTCAGACCTCCTCAGACCCTCCTCAGACCTCCTCAGACCTCCTCAGACCTCCTCAGACTGCCTCAGACCTCCTCATACGTCCTCAGACCGCTTCAGACCTCCTCAGACCTCCTCAGACCGCCTCAGACAGCCTCAGACCCCCTCAGGCTGCCTCAGACCTCCTCGGACCTCCTCAGACCGCCTCAGACCGCCTCAGACCGCCTCAGACCTCCTCAGACTGCCTCAGACCGCCTCAGACCGCCTCAGACCTCCTCAGACTGCCTCAGACCGCCTCAGACCTCCTCAGACCTGCTCGGGCCTCCTCGGACCGCCTCAGACCCCCTCAGGCTGCCTCAGACCTCCTCGGACCTCCTCAGACCGCCTCAGACCTCCTCAGACTGCCTCAGACCGCCTCAGACCGCCTCAGACCTCCTCAGACCGCCTCAGACCTCCTCCGACTGCCTCAGACCTCCTCGGACCTCCTCAGACTGCCTCAGACCGCCTCAGACCGCCTCAGACCGCCTCAGACCTCCTCAGACCGCCTCAGACCTCCTCAGACTGCCTCAGACCTCCTCAGACCTCCTCAGACCTCCTCAGACCGCCTCAGACCTCCTCAGACTGCCTCAGACCGCCCTCAGACCGCCTCAGACTACCTCAGACCGCCTCAGACCTCCTCAGACCGCCTCAGACCGCCTCAGACCTCCTCAGGCTGCCTCAGACCTCCTCAGACCGCCTCAGACCTCCCTCCAAACCTCCTCGGGCCTCCTCGGACCGCCCCCAGACCCCCTCAGACCGCCTCAGACCTCCTCAGACCTCCCTCAGACCTCCTCAGACTGCCTCAGACCGCCTCAGACCGCCCCAGACCTCCTCAGACCGCCTCAGACCTCCTCAGACCGCCTCAGACCGCCTCAGACCTCCCTCAGACCGCCTTAGACCTCCTCAGACCGCCTCAGACCGCCTCAGACCTCCTCAGACCGCCTCAGACCTCCCTCAGACTGCCTCAGACCTCCTCAGACCTCCTCAGACCTCCTCAGACTGCCTCAGACCGCCTCAGACCGCCTCAGACCTCCTCAGACCGCCTCAGACCGCCCTCAGACCGCCTCAGACCTCCTCAGACCTCCTCAGACCGCCTTAGACCTCCTCAGACCGCCTCAGACCGCCTCAGACCTCCTCAGACCGCCTCAGACCTCCTCAGACCGCCTCAGACCTCCTCAGACTGCCTCAGACCTCCTCAGACTGCCTCAGACCGCCTCAGACCGCCTCAGACCTCCTCAGACCGCCTCAGACCTCCTCAGACTGCCTCAGACCTCCTCAGACCTCCTCAGACCTCCTCAGACCTCCTCAGACCGCCTCAGACCGCCTCAGACTGCCTCAGACTGCCTCAGACCGCCTCAGACCCCCTCAGACCTCCTCAGACCGCCTCAGACCTCCTCAGACCTCCTCAGACCGCCTCAGACCTCCTCAGACCTCCTCAGACTGCCTCAGACCGCCTCAGACCTCCTCAGACCGCCTCAGACCTCCTCAGACCTCCTCAGACTGCCTCAGACCGCCTCAGACCTCCTCAGACCGCCTCAGACCTCCTCAGACCTCCTCAGACTGCCTCAGACCGCCTCAGACCTCCTCAGACCGCCTCAGACCGCCTCAGACCTCCTCAGACCGCCTCAGACCTCCTCAGACCTCCTCAGACTGCCTCAGACCGCCTCAGACCGCCTCAGACCGCCTCAGACCTCCTCAGACCTCCTCAGACCTCCTCAGACCGCCTCAGACCCGCTCTTAGGTGCTGGTTCGGGGGGAGTTTGCTCCTCATGAAGGGCAGCCATCATTCCAGTCAGTAAAAGTCATCTGTCTGTAATCCCGCCTCGAGCCTCGGGGAATGTGGCCGGGAGGTCCCAGGTTTCCGTGGAAACGGAGCAGCGGACCCCAGATCAGCCGGCCAAGAATGAAGCCATTCTGCAAGGGCTTAGCGCGGAGCCGGGCCGGCTGCTGATTGGCTGCCTGCACATTGTCCTGCGAGCTGGAAAACCTGCTCACATTCCTCTGCGATGAGCCGGCTGTCAGTCGCAGCTCGGAGCGGTAATTTTCCATCTGATCCCCCTCAGTTATCCAGAACCGCAGACGCCGGCTTCACGAGCTGCTGCGTTCGCTCACGCGCAGGGAAGACGGCCCGGGATGAAGCAGGGATGAAGCAGGGAAGACGGCCCGGGATGAAGCAGGGATGAAGCAGGGAAGACGGCCCGGGATGAAGCAGGGATGAAGCAGGGATGAAGCAGGGATGAAGCAGGGATGAAGCAGGGATGATGGGAACCTCCAGCTGGGAGGAGGAAGACCTCTGCAGGGCTCCGGACTAACCGGTCCCCCGAACCTCAATCC
The DNA here is from genome assembly GCA_023101725.1 of Atherinomorus stipes. Classification (NCBI taxonomy): domain Eukaryota; kingdom Metazoa; phylum Chordata; class Actinopteri; order Atheriniformes; family Atherinidae; genus Atherinomorus; species Atherinomorus stipes. Next base: position 47,240 of record JALJCO010001488.1, on the reverse strand, counting down.
TCAGGAGCCCGAGCAGAAACTTTAGGGGCCACATGGAAACGACTGGCAAAGCAAATGTTCTCCTCTGCACTGATAAACACCTGATCAGGAAACGCAGACGCTGCTTTTACTCCCACTGGCAGGTTACTGCCAGTTTCATCTGCACACTTCCTGTTCCCAGCATGTCGTTGGCAGCGTTGCAACGGATCAATGAACTCACAGTTCAGATCGGTTTATGGTTTCTGAGTCACGGATCGGATCAATTTTCCCATCAGCAAAAAAGAAAAAGTATAAAACAAATATACACTCAAAAACTCAAATATTATCAAGTATATTCCTCTAATTTCTAGTCAAAATATCTCACCACACTCAAAATAAGGTCAAATTACTTAAAGGGGAAGTTCAGGATTTTTGACATAGGGCCTCATTTACAAGTGAGCCAGAATGCTGCTTGTCACTGAAGACAGTTTCAACATATTTCATTCCATTATTCTAGTTCCAGGAGGTCGCCAATGCTAATGCTAGTGCAAGTCAATAGGAATCTGCTAGCCTGTCATTCGTAACAATCTAATCCACTCCGATTAGGAAGATCAGGAAGGCTTCTCGTTTCCCCCAACTTTCATATAATGGAGTTCACCGGGTCCGAGCCAAAAAGGTCCATAAAAGTCCACAAAAACTTGTCCATATTCCTTCATACTGCTCGTCCAACGTAATCCAAGTGTCCTAAGTGGTAGCGTCCAGAATTTACTGGAAACCATCATTTAGTAGATTTTTAGATCTGAAAAAGTACTACATAAGTACTACATCAGTTCTACATCAGTACTACATCACATCTCCTGCAAAAACGGCAATGCGCGTTCACGAAACTACGGAAGCCGCGGCAGACGAGATCACATGTTCTCTTTTTCTTTCTTTCTTTGTTTTAAATCAACATCAACCCTCTTGTGTTTGTCTGCATCTCTGTCGCTCTTAGCACAATGTTAACAGCTAATTTCTTCTTCTACGCAGAAGTTCTATCGGCAGAGTAGGCTCTGAACGCCGAGGCTTCTGTAGTTTCGTGAATACGCATATGTGCGTTTAATGAAAGTCAGTGGGAGTGGGACAGTGGGAGCAGACAGTGGGAGCAGACAGTGGGACAGTGGGACAGTGGGAGCAGACAGTGGGAGCAGACAGTGGGACAGTGGGAGCAGACAGTGGGAGCAGACAGTGGGACAGTGGGAGCAGACAGTGGGAGCAGACAGTGGGACAGTGGGGAGCAGACAGTGGGACAGTGGGAGCAGACAGTGGGACAGTGGGAGCAGACAGTGGGAGCAGACAGTGGGACAGTGGGAGCAGACAGTGGGACAGTGGGAGCAGACAGTGGGAGCAGACAGTGGGACAGTGGGACAGTGGGAGCAGACAGTGGGACAGTGGGACAGTGGGAGCAGACAGTGGAGCAGACAGTGGGACAGTGGGAGCAGACAGTGGGAGCAGACAGTGGGACAGTGGGAGCAGACAGTGGGAGCAGACAGTGGGACAGTGGGACAGTGGGAGCAGACAGTGGGACAGTGTCTCCCCGTCTTTTGTCTTACATGTTTCAGTGTTTTTATCTCCTTCATAACTTCCTGCTGCTTAAATGCAGGAAATCATTTACAGACGGATGTTTTAACAAAACAAGACGATAAGAAGAAGAATAAAGTTTATGGTGAATGATGCGTTTGCACACGTCTGTTTCAGGCTGCAGCCTCAGTGCAGCAGAGATCATGGACGTCTCTGAGCAAACGGGGACAGTAACGGCATAAAGCAGGTGGACGGTGACATGATGCTGCAGCTGAGCAGAACCAGAACCCGACCCAAGTTGTTCCAGGAACATTTTCATGCTCATTCTGATCCACTGAGCTTCCATAACGGCGCATATCAACGTTATTTATCAGGTTGGAACAACACGACGTCGGATCCGAGCGGATGACTGAAACTCCGCCCACCTGACTCACCACTCAGACACCAGGGCAGTAAATGGAGCGGACCCAGAGTCGTGCAGCCGGTGTCTTCCGACGTCTCCAAACGTGTCTCTGAGGTCTCTGGTTGGCTGTAAACCTGCTGGTTTTACCGTCCAGCTCACCAAGCTTTGTGATGGACGGCTGACCAGCTGCTGCTGAACGTCACCGCATGTTCACGCCGCTTCCTCAGCCTGAGCTAAACGCTGCGTGTTAGTAAACGGGGGTAACGTAGGGGGGGGGGTCTCATGTCACGAAGGTGCGTTTGTGTGTTTGTGAACATGCACATCGATGACACATGTAGACGTTAGAGCAACATGAAGAAGAAATCCAACAAAATGCAGATTTAAAAACGAATAATCTGATATGAACATTTACTCGTGTGGCGGACAGACGTCTGACTCACTCACCAAACGGAAAATGTACCGCGTTTGGCGCCGGGCGAGTGTTTATGTCGGACTCTGCGTGTTACACGGTTCTGTTGGCTGGTTTGGTTTCAGGGCCGGGTTCAGACCTTCAGCTGTGGGTCAGAACTGGGTCAGGTTCTGGTTCCTGTCGGAAGAGTGACGTCAGGACCCTGGAAGCCTGCAGGGACGCTGGACCACCTGAAACCCTGAAGACGACCCGCCAGAACCTGCAGTTCTGGTGGTTCTGGCCCACATTCTCCCCGCTGGTTCTGGTCTGACTTCATACCAACAGAGCCGGGACTCCAGGGACCCGTCATGAATAAGCCATAAGGGGTCCTGCTGTAATGACCAGACCGTCCAGATGGGGACCGCTCCATATTCAGCAGCCACATGAAAGCGGGCCGGTCCAGACCCGACGCTACCATTCACCCAGGGGTCGTCTTTAAGGAGTCCTCTAGGGAGGCATGAAAGGTCCGGCTTCAATGCAGACTCCACCGAGGTCTCCATGGAGCCAGTTTCCCTGCAGACAGTGAGGGGGCGGTTCTGCTGGAGCTGCCGGTCCTTCCTCGCTCCGGTTCATGGATCCGTCTCTGATGTGAATCCTGATGGTCCTGTGGTCCTGGTTCTGGTGGTTCTGGTTGTCCTGGTTCGGGTGGTCCTATCCTGGTGGTCCCGGTTCTTGTGGTTCTGGTTGTCCTGGTTCTGGTGGTTCTGGTTGTCCTGGTTCGGGTGGTCCTGTCCTGGTGGTCCCGGTTCTTGTGGTTCTGGTTGTCCTGGTTCTGGTGGTTCTGGTTGTCCTGGTTCTGGTTGTTATGGTGGTCCTGGTCCTGATGGTTCTGGTGGTCCTGTCCTGGTGGTCCTGGTTCTGGTGGTTCTGGTTGTCCTGGTTCTGGTTGTTATGGTTCTGGTGGTCCTGATGGTTCTGGTGGTCCTGTCCTGGTGGTCCTGGTTCTGGTGGTCCTGGTTCTGGTGGTCCTGTCCTGATGGCTCTTGTGGTCCTGGCGGTCCCGGTTCTGGTAGTTCTGGTAGTCCTGGTTCTGGTTGTTATGGTGGTCCTGGTCCTGATGGTTCTGGTGGTCCTGGAGGTCCTGGTAGTCCTGGTCCTGGTGGTTCTGGTAGTCCTGGTTCTGGTTTTCCTGGTCCTGGTGGTCCTGTCCTGGTGGTTCTGGTGGTCCTGGTGATCCTGGTTCTGGTGGTTCCGGTAGTCCTGGTTCTGGTTGTTATGGTGGTCCTGGTCCTGATGGTTCTGGTGGTCCTGTCCTGGTGGTTCTGGTGGTCCTGTCCTGGTTGTTCTGGTGGTCCTGGTGGTCCTGGTGGTCCTGGTTCTGGTGGTCCTGATTCTGGTGGTTCCGGTGGTTATGATGGTTCTGGTTCTTGTGGTTCTTGTGGTCCTGGTCCAGGTGGTTTTGGTGGTTCTGGAGGCTCTGTGACCTCTGGTAGTTCTGGTTATCCTGGTGGTTCTGGTGGTCCTGGTTGTATGGTTCTGGAGGTCCTTGTTCTGTTTGTTCTAGTGGTCCTGGTCCTGGTGGTTCAGGTGGTCCTGGTTCTGTTGTTTATGCTGGTTCTGGTGGTTCCGGTGGTCCTAGTCCTGGTGGTTCTGGTGTTTCTGGTGGGTATGATGGTCCTGGTGGTTCTGGTGCTTCTGGTGGTCCTGGTCCTGATGATTCTGGTGTTTCTGGTGGTCCTGGTTCTGGTGGTAATGCTGGTTCTGGTGGTTCCGGTGGTCCTAGTCCTGGTGGTTCTGGTGTTTCTGGTGAGTATGATGGTTCTGGTGGTCCTGGTTCTGGTGGATCCGGTGGTCCTGGTTCTGGTGCTTCCAGTGGTCTTTGTTCTGGTGGTCCTGGTTCTGGTTTTTATGCTGGTCCTGGTTCTGGTGGTTCCGGTGGTCCTGGTTCTGGTGGGTATGATGGTTCTGGTGGTTCTGGTGCTCCTGGTTCTGGTAGTTCTGGTGGTCGTGGTTCTAGTGGTTCTGGTCCTGGTGGTTCTGGTGTTTCTGGTGAGTATGATGGTTCTGGTGGTCCTGGTTCTGGTGGATCCGGTGGTCCTGGTTCTGGTGCTTCCGGTGGTCTTTGTTCTGGTGGTCCTGGTTCCGGTTTTTATGCTGGTTCTGGTTCTGGTGGTTCCGGTGGTCCTGGTTCTGGTGGGTATGATGGTTCTGGTGGTCCTGGTTCTGGTAGTTCTGGTGGTCGTGGTTCTGGTGGTTCTGGTCCTGGTGGTTCTGGTGGTCCAGGTGGTCCTGGTGGCTCTGGTGATCCCGATGGTTCTGGTGATCCTGGTGGTCCTGGTGGTCCTGGTTCTGGTGGTCCTGGTGGTTCTGGTAGTCCTGGTTCTGGTTGTTCTGGTGGTCCTGGTCCTGGTAGTTCTGGTTCTAGTGCTCCTGGTTCTGGTGGTCCTAGTCCAGGTGGTTCCGATGGTCCTGGTCCTGGTAATCTCTAGTGGTCCTGGTTCTGGTGTTTCTGGTGGTTCTGGTTCTGGTGGTTCCGATGGTCCTGGTTCTGGTGTTCCATGTTCTCTGTTCCATTCCGTGTTCTCTGTTCCATGTTCTGTGTCCTATGTTCCATTTTCTCTGTTCCATGTTCTGTTTCCTATGTTCCATGTCCTCTGTTCCATGTTCTGTGTCCTATGTTCCATTTTCTCTGTTCCATGTTCTGTGTCCTATGTTCCATGTTCCCTGTTCTCTTTTCCATGTTCTGTGTCCTATGTTCCATGTTCTCTGTCCCATGTTCTGTGTCCTATGTTCCATTTTCTCTGTTCCATGTTCTGTTTCCTATGTTCCATGTCCTCTGTTCGATGTTCTGTGTCCTATGTTCCATTTTCTCTGTTCCATGTTCTGTGTCCTATGTTCCATGTTCCCTGTTCTCTTTTCCATGTTCTGTGTCCTATGTTCCATGTTCTCTGTCCCATGTTCTGTGTCCTATGTTCCATTTTCTCTGTTCCATGTTCTGTTTCCTATGTTCCATTTTCTCTGTTCCATGTTCTGTGTCCTATGTTCCATTTTCTCTGTTCCGTGTTCTGTGTCCTATGTTCCATGTTCTCTGTTCCATGTTCTGTGTCCTATGTTCCATGTCCTCTGTTCCATGTTCCCTGTTCTCTTTTCCATGTTCTGTGTCCTATGTTCCATTTTCTCTGTTCCATGTTCTGTGTCCTATGTTCCATGTTCTCTGTTCCATGTTCTGTGTCCTATGTTCCATTTTCTCTGTTCCATGTTCTGTGTCCTATGTTCCATGTTCTGTGTCCTATGTTCCATGTCCTCTGTTCCATGTTCCCTGTTCTCTGTTTCATGTTCTGTGTCCTATGTTCCATGTTCTCTGTTCCATGTTCTGTTTCCTATGTTCCATGTCCTCTGTTCCATGTTCTGTGTCCTATGTTCCATTTTCTCTGTTCCGTGTTCTGTGTCCTATGTTCCATGTTCTCTGTTCCATGTTCTGTGTCCTATGTTCCATGTCCTCTGTTCCATGTTCCCTGTTTTCTTTTCCATGTTCTGTGTCCTATGTTCCATTTTCTCTGTTCCATGTTCTGTGTCCTATGTTCCATGTTCTCTGTTCCATGTTCTGTTTCCTATGTTCCATGTCCTCTGTTCCATGTTCTGTGTCCTATGTTCCATTTTCTCTGTTCCGTGTTCTGTGTCCTATGTTCCATGTTCTCTGTTCCATGTTCCCTGTTCTCTGTTCCATGTTCTGTGTCCTATGTTCCATGTTCTCTGTTCCATGTTCTGTGTCCTATGTTCCATGTCCTCTGTTCCATGTTCCTGTTCTCTTTTCCATGTTCTGTGTCCTATGTTCCATGTTCTCTGTTCCATGTTCTGTGTCCTATGTTCCATTTTCTCTGTTCCATGTTCCCTGTTCTCTGTTCCATGTTCTGTGTCCTATGTTCCATGTTCTCTGTTCCATGTTCTGTGTCCTATGTTCCATGTCCTCTGTTCCATGTTCCCTGTTCTCTGTTCCATGTTCTGTGTCCTATGTTCCATGTTCCCTGTTCTCTGTTCCATGTTCTGTGTCCTATGTTCCATTTTCTCTGTTCCATGTTCTGTGTCCTATGTTCCATGTCCTCTGTTCCATGTTCTGTGTCCTATGTTCCATTTTCTCTGTTCCGTGTTCTGTGTCCTATGTTCCATGTTCTCTGTTCCATGTTCTGTGTCCTATGTTCCATGTCCTCTGTTCCATGTACCCTGTTCTCTTTTCCATGTTCTGTTTCCTATGTTCCATTTTCTCTGTTCCATGTTCTGTGTCCTATGTTCCATGTTCTCTGTTCCATGTTCAGTGTCCTATGTTCCATGTTCTCTTTTCCATGTTCTCTTTTCCATGTTCTGTGTCCTATGTTCCATGTTCTCTTTTCCATGTTCCCTGTTCTCTTTTCCATGTTCCGTGTCCTATGTTCCATTTTCTCTGTTCCATGTTCTGTGTCCTATGTTCCATGTTCTCTGTTCCATGTTCTGTCCTATGTTCCATTTTCTCTGTTCCATGTTCTGTGTCCTATGTTCCATGTTCTCTTTTCCATGTTCTGTGTCCTATTTTCCATGTTCTCTGTTCCATGTTCCCTGTTCTCTGTTCCATTTTCTGTCCTATGTTTCATGTTCTCTGTTCCATGTTCTGTCCTATGTTCCATTTTCTCTGTTCCATGTTCTGTGTCCTATGTTCCATGTTCTCTTTTCCATGTTCTGTGTCCTATGTTCCATTTTCTCTGTTCCATGTTCTGTGTCCTATGTTCCATTTTCTCTGTTCCATGTTCTGTGTCCTATGTTCCATGTTCTCTGTTCCATGTTCTGTGTCCTATGTTCCATGTTCTCTGTTCCATGTTCTGTGTCCTATGTTCCATGTTCTCTTTTCCATGTTGTGTCCTATGTTCCATGTTCTCTGTTCCATGTTCTGTGTCCTATGTTCCATGTTCTCTGTTCCATGTTCTGTGTCCTATGTTCCATTTTCTCTGTTCCATGTTCTGTGTCCTATGTTCCATGTTCTCTGTTCCATGTTCTGTGTCCTATGTTCCATTTTCTCTGTTCCATGTTCTGTGTCCTATGTTCCATTTTCTCTGTTCCATGTTCTGTGTCCTATGTTCCATGTTCTCTTTTCCATGTTCTGTGTCCTATTTTCCATGTTCTCTGTTCCATGTTCCCTGTTCTCTGTTCCATTTTCTGTCCTATGTTTCATGTTCTCTGTTCCATGTTCTGTCCTATGTTCCATTTTCTCTGTTCCATGTTCTGTGTCCTATGTTCCATGTTCTCTTTTCCATGTTCTGTGTCCTATGTTCCATTTTCTCTGTTCCATGTTCTGTGTCCTATGTTCCATTTTCTCTGTTCCATGTTCTGTGTCCTATGTTCCATGTTCTCTGTTCCATGTTCTGTGTCCTATGTTCCATGTTCTCTGTTCCATGTTCTGTGTCCTATGTTCCATGTTCTCTTTTCCATGTTGTGTCCTATGTTCCATGTTCTCTGTTCCATGTTCTGTGTCCTATGTTCCATGTTCTCTGTTCCATGTTCTGTGTCCTATGTTCCATTTTCTCTGTTCCATGTTCTGTGTCCTATGTTCCATGTTCTCTGATCCATGTTCTGTGTCCTATGTTCCATGTTCTCTTTTCCATGTTGTGTCCTATGTTCCATGTTCTCTGTTCCATGTTCTGTGTCCTATGTTCCATGTTCTCTGTTCCATGTTCTGTGTCCTATGTTCCATTTTCTCTGTTCCATGTTCTGTGTCCTATGTTCCATGTTCTCTGTTCCATGTTCTGTGTCCTATGTTCCATTTTCTCTTTTCCATGTTCTGTGTCCTATTTTCCATGTTCTCTGTTCCATGTTCCCTGTTCTCTGTTCCATTTTCTGTCCTATGTTTCATGTTCTCTGTTCCATGTTCTGTCCTATGTTCCATTTCTCTGTTCCATGTTCTGTGTCCTATGTTCCATGTTCTCTTTTCCATGTTCTGTGTCCTATGTTCCATTTTCTCTGTTCCATGTTCTGTGTCCTATGTTCCATTTTCTCTGTTCCATGTTCTGTGTCCTATGTTCCATGTTCTCTGTTCCATGTTCTGTGTCCTATGTTCCATGTTCTCTGTTCCATGTTCTGTGTCCTATGTTCCATGTTCTCTTTTCCATGTTGTGTCCTATGTTCCATGTTCTCTGTTCCATGTTCTGTGTCCTATGTTCCATGTTCTCTGTTCCATGTTCCTCCTGTTCTCTGTTCCCTGTTCTGTGTCCTATGTTCCATGTTCTCTTTTCCATGTTCTGTGTCCTATGTTCCATTTTCTCAGTTCCATGTTCTGTGTCCTATGTTCCATTTTCTCTGTTCCATGTTCTGTGTCCAATCTTCCATTTTCTCTGTTCCATGTTCTGTGTCCTATGTTCCATGTTCTCTGTTCCATGTTCCCTGTTCTCTGTTCCATGTTCTGTGTCCTATGTTCCATGTTCTCTTTTCCATGTTCTGTGTCCTATGTTCCATTTTCTCTGTTCCATGTTCTGTGTCCTATGTTCCATGTTCTCTGTTCCATGTTCTGTGTCCTATGTTCCATGTTCTCTGTTCCATGTTCTGTGTCCTATGTGTCCATGTTCTCTGTTCCATTTTCTGTGTCCTATGTTCCATGTTCTCTGTTCCATGTTTCGTGTTCTCTGTTCCATGTTCTGTGTCCTATGTTCCACGTTCCCTGTTCTCTGTTCCATGTACTGTGTCCTATGTTCCCGTTCCCTGTTCTCTGTTCCATGTCTGTGTCCTATGTTCCATGTTCTCTGTTCCATGTTCTGTGTCCTATGTTCCATTTTCTCTGTTCCATTTTCTGTGTCCTATGTCCTATGTTCCATGTTCTCTGTTCCATGTTCCGTGTTCTCTGTTCCATGTTCTGTGTCCTATGTTCCACGTTCCATTTTCTCTGTTCCATGTTCTGTGTCCTATGTTCCATGTTCTCTGTTCCATGTTCTGTGTCCTATGTTCCATGTTCTCTGTTCCATTTTCTGTGTCCTATGTTTCATGTTCTCTGTTCCATGTTCCGTGTTCTCTGCTCCATGTTCTGTGTCCTGTGTTCCACAGTTCCTGTTCTCTGTTCCATGACTGTGTCCTATGTTCCATGTTCCTGTTCTCTGTTCCATGTTCTGTGTCCTATGTTCCATATTCCATGTTCCCTGTTCCATTTTCTGTGTCCTATGTTCCATGTTCTCTGGTTCCATGTTCTGTGTCCTATGTTCCCGTTCCTGTTCTCTGTTCCATGTACTGTGTCCTATGTTCCATTTTCTCTGTTCCATTTTCTGTGTCCTATGTCCTATGTTCCATGTTCTCTGTTCCATGTTCCGTGTTCTCTGTTCCATGTTCTGTGTCCTATGTTCCACGTTCCCTGTTCTCAGTTCCATGTTCTGTGTCCTATGTTCCACATTCCCTGTTCTCTGTTCCATGTTCTGTTACCTATGTTCCATATTCCATGTTCTCTGTTCCATTTTCTGTGTCCTATGTCCCATTTCTGTGGTCCCTTGTTCTACCTGTCCTATGTTCTCGGTTCTCTGTTAGTTTTCCGAGGATCTTTAGATAATTTCCATCTCCTGCTCTGAGCTTCCAGATTAACATAATGGAACCTGAGTGGGAGAACGAACGTTCTTCATGTGTTCCCACTGCATCCGCAATCTTCTAGCGGGAACAGTATCAGGTTCCAGGTTCTGCTGTTCTGTTCATTGAGGACGTTCCTGTCTGCAGACAAGCAGGAGCATTTGGGAACATTCAGGAACATTCAGGAACTTTCAGGAACATCTATTCAGGAACATTCAGGAACATCCAGGAACATTCAAGAACTTTCAGAACATTCTGGAACATTCAGGAACATCCAGGAACATTCAGGAACTTTCAGGAACATTCAGGAACATGGAGGATCTTCGATCAGCTGGTTCACCTGCAGCGACTGACCTCCACGTGGAGGAACACAGATGTTTTCTCAGGAAACACCAGGAATTCTGAGGAATTCCTCCAACTTTCCAAACTCGTCGTCGGATGTTGGCTGAAGCAGAATTCCTCCTCTGTCCAGCTCCTAGTCCTGATCCTGTGGGGGGGGGGGCGCTCCTGTTTGGATATGGAACAGCCTCCCCGTGTTACATGAACATGGAGACATACACATGCTAATTACTGGAGGGTTTGTTGGAACCGGCTGTTCTGTCAACTTTTCAGAACAGAACCGGCTCTGACGGCTGAACTGCACAGGCTCTGACGGCAGAACTGCACCGGCTCTGACGGCAGAATGGTACCGGCTCTGACGGCTGAACAGAACCGGCTCTGATGCAGAACAGAACCGGCTCTGATAGCTGAACAGAACCGGCTCTGACAGCTGAACAGAACCGGCTCTGACAGCAGAACAGATCCGGCTCTGACAGCTGAACAGAACCGGTTCTGACAGCTGAACAGAACCGGCTCTGACAGCAGAACAGAACCGGGTTCTGACAGCTGAACAGAACCGGCTCTGACAGCAGAACTGCACCGGCTCTGAAGGCAGAACAGAACCGGTTCTGACAGCTGAACAGAACCGGCTCTGACGGCTGAACAGAACCGGGTTCTGACAGCTGAACAGAACCGGCTCTGACAGCAGAACAGAACCGGTTCTGACAGCAGAACTGCACCGGCTCTGACGGCTAAACAGAACCGGTTCTGACAGCTGAACAGAACCGGCTCTGACAGCAGAACAGAACCGGTTCTGACGGCTGAACAGAACCGGTTCTGACAGCTGAACAGAACCGGCTCCTGACAGCAGAACAGAACCGGTTCTGACAGCAGAACTGCACCGGCTCTGACGGCTAAACAGAACCGGTTCTGACAGCTGAACAGAACCGGCTCTGACAGCAGAACAGATCCGGCTCCCACAGCTGAACAGAACCGGTTCTGACGGCTGAACAGCACCGGTTCTGACAGCTGAACAGAACCGGTTCTGACAGCTGAACAGAACCGGTGCGGTCCACAATGCTGCAGCTCTATTTAAAGACCAAAGCATTCCTGTGAAGCCCGGCCAGCAGCTCTGTCCTGCGTGCCGGCAGCTGCTGGTGAATTCAGAGAATCCAGGCCCTGATCAGGGGCGGAGCCTGTCGCTGCACGCTGCTGTTGTCTGGATCAGGGGCGGAGCCTCTGGCTGCACGCTGCTGCTGTCTGACTGTTGCTCTGTTGCAGCGCTGTCATCTGTCTGGATCCACTTCGTCCTGAGCAGACTTCAGCTTGCAGCAGAGAGGTGAGTCTGTCCACAACCAGAGGGATCCAGTTTTATCTCTGTTTACTGATGTTTACTGGTCGTTTCCAGGATGTTTACTGGTCATTTCCCAGGACGTTTACTGGATGTTTACTGGTCGTTTCCAGGACGTTTACTGGTCGTTTCCAGGAGTTTTACTGGTCGTTTCCATGATGTTTACTGGATGTTATCATTATTTCAGTACGTTTACTGGATGTTTACTGGTCGTTTGCAGTGATGTTTACTGAATGTTTACTGGTCGTTTCTAGGATGTTTACTGGATGTTTACTGGTCATTTCCAGGACGTTTACTGGATGTTTACTGGTCGTTTCAGGATGTTTACTGAATGTTTACTGGTCGTTTCTCAGGATGTTTACTGGATGTTTACTGGTCATTTCCAGGACGTTTACTGGATGTTTACTGGTCATTTCCAGGATGTTTACTGGATGTTTACTGGTCGTTTCAGGATGTTTTGGTCGTTTCAGGATGTTTACTGGTCATTTCCAGGATGTTATTGGTCATTTCCAGGATGTTTACTGGATGTTTACTGGTCATTTCCAGGATGTTTACTGGTCATTTCCAGGATGTTTACTGGTCATTTCCAGGATGTTATTGGTCATTTCCAGGATGTTTCCAGGATGTTTACTGGTCGTTTCCAGGATGTTATTGGTCATTTGCAGGATGTTTACTGGTCGTTTCCAGGTGTTTCCAAGATGTTTTCTAGTCATTTCCAGGTCATTTCCAGGATGTTTACTGGTCGTTTCCAGGATGTTTACGGGTAACGTGGTTCTATTTTCGCGTCCTCGTGACCTCACTCCTGGAGGGAGGGAATGTGTTTGCTCGCCGTCCTGGAATGTAGGAGTGGAGGTGTGTTCAGACAGGTAAGACCGCCAGGAAGCGAGTCCCACAGACCTGCTGGAGATCTGGAGTCAGAACCAGACCTGGAGAACTTGGATCTGGTCTTGTATCAGGTCCAGAACCAGACCTGAAAAACCTGAATCTGTCTCTGTCCTGGAGTCTGGATCTGTCCAGGAATCTGGATCTGGATCTGTCCAGGAGTCTGGATCTGGCCTTGTCCTGAGTCTGGATCTGTCCTGGAGTCTGGATCTGTCCAGGAATCTGGATCTGGATCTGTTCAGGAGTCTGGATCTGGATCTGTCCAGGAGTCTGGATCTGTCCTGGAGTCTGGATCTGCATTGTCCAGGAGTCTGGATCTGGCTTTGTCCTGGAGTCTGGATCTGTCCAGGAATCTGGATCTGGATCTGTCCAGGAGTCTGGATGTGGATCTGTCCAGGAGTCTGGATCTGGCTTTGTCCTGGAGTCTGGATCTGTCCAGGAATCTGGATCTGATCTGTCCAGGAGTCTGGATCTTGATCTGTCCAGGGAGTCTGGATCTGGCTTTGTCTTGGAGTCTGGATCTGTCAGAGTTCGGACTATGTTTTAGTTTGAATTGGTGCTTTTATTCTTTTCTTCTGATGTCATCAGTTGTTGTGTACATGAAATCAGCTGATCAGCTGGAGGATCTTGGACTGAGAGGAAGGAACAGGCAGCCAAACTAGGATCCGGGATCTGCAGCACCTTGCCCTCCATGACTGGTGTCTGGATGCTGTACGGTGGTCTAGTTTCAGGATGGTGGTCTGGCTTCAGGATGGTGGTCTGGATGCAGTACGGTGGTCAAGTTTCAGGATGGTGGTCTGGCTTCAGGATGGTGTGGTCTGGATGCAGTACGGTGGTCTGGATGCAGTAACTGGTGGTCTGGTTTCAGGATGGTGGTCTGGATGCAGGATGGTGGTCTGGATGCAGGATGGTGGTCTGGCTGCGGGATGGTGGTCTGGCTGCAGGATGGTGGTCTGGTTTCGGGATGGTGGTCTGGCTGCAGGATGGTGATCTGGATGCAGTACGGGTGGTCTGGATGCAGTACGGTGGTCTGGCTGCGGGATGGTGGTCTAGCTGCGGGATGGTGGTCTGGATGCAGTACGGTGGTCTGGATACAGTACGGTGGTCTGGCTGCAGGATGGTGGTCTGGATGCAGTACAGTGGTCTGGCTGCAAGGGGACGGTGGTCTGGCTGCGGGGGATGGTGGTCTGGATGCAGGATGGTGGTCTGGTTTCAGATGGTGGTCTGGCTGCCGGATGGTGGTCTGGTTTCAGGATAGTGGTCTGGATGCAGGATGGTGGTCTGGATGCAGGATGGTGGTCTGGCTGCGGATGGTGGTCTGGCTGCGGGATGGTGGTCTGGATGCAGTACAGTGGTCTGGATGCAGTGGTGGTCTGGCTGCAGGATGGTGGTCTGGATGCAGTACGGTGGTCTGGCTGCAGGATGGTGGTCTGGTTTCGGGATGGTGGTCTGGCTGCAGGATAGTGGTGGTCTGGATGCAGGATGAGTGGGTCTACCCGGCTGCAGGATGGTGGTCTGGCTGCAGGATGGTGGTCTGGATGCAGTGATGGTGGTCTGCTTTCAGGATGGTGATCTGGCTTGCAGGATGGTGGTCTGGTTTCAGTATGGTGGTCTGCTTTCGGGATGGTGGTGGTTTCAGGGGGATGGTGGTCTGGCTGCAGGATGGTGGTCTGGTTTCAGGATGGTGGCCCTGGCTGCAGGATGGTGGTCTGGCTGCAGGATGGTGGTCTGATGCAGGATGGTGGCCTGGCTGCGGGATGGTGGTCTGGCTGCGGGATGGTGGTCTGGATGCGGGATGGTGGTCCTGTCTCCAGGATGGTGGTCTGGAGTGCAGGATGATGGTCTGGATGCAGGATTGTGGTCTGGCTGCAGGATGGTGGTCAAGCTGCAGGATGATGGTCTGGATGCAGGATGGTGGTCTGGTTTCGGGATGGTGGTCTGGATGCAGGATGGTGGTCTGGCTGCAGGATGGTGGTCTTAATGCAGGATGGTGGTCTGGTTTCAGGATGGTGGTCTGGCTGCAGGATAGTGGTCTGGATGCAGGATGGTGGTCTGGCTGCAGGATGGTGGTCTGGCTGCAGGATGATGGTCTGGATGCAGGATGGTGGTCTGGTTTCAGGATGGTGGTCTGGATGCAGGATGGTGGTCTGGCTGCAGGGATGGTGGTCTGGATGCAGGATGGTGGTCTGGTTTCAGGATGGTGGTCTGGCTGCAGGATGGTGGTCTGGATGCAGGATGGTGGTCTGGCTGCAGGATGGCGGTCTGGCTGCAGGATTGTGGTCTGGATGCAGGATGGTGGTCTGGTTTCAGGATGGTGGTCTGGCTGCAGGATGGTGGTCTGGATGCAGGATGGTGGTCTGGATGCAGGATGGGGATCTGGCTGCAGGATGGTGGTCTGGATGCAGGATGGTGGTCTGGATGCAGGATGGTGGTCTGGCTGCAGGATGGTGGTCTGGATGCAGGATGGTGGTCTGGTTTCAGGATGGTGGTCTGGCTGCAGGATGGTGGTCTGGATGCAGGATGGTGGTCTGGTTTCAGGATGGTGGTCTGGCTGCAGGATGGTGGTCTGGTTTCAGGATGGTAGTCTGGCTGCAGGATGGTGGTCTGGTTGCAGGATTGTGGTCTGGTTTCAGTATGGTGGTCTGGTTTCAGGATGGTGGTCTGGCTGCAGGATGGTGGTCTGGCTGCAGGATGGTGGTCTGGATGCAGGATGGTGGTCAGGCTGCAGGATGGTGGTCTGGCTGCAGGATGGTGGTCTGGCTGCAGGATGATGGTCTGGATGCAGGATGGTGGTCTGGTTTCAGGATGGTGGTCTGGATGCAGGATGGTGGTCTGGCTGCAGGATGGTGGTCTGGATGCAGGATGGTGGTCTGGATGCAGGATGGTGGTCTGGCTGCAGGATGGTGGTCTGGTTTCAGGATGGTGGTCTGGTTTCAGGATGGTGGTCTGGCTGCAGGATGGTGGTCTGGATACAGGATGGTGGTCTGGCTGCAGGATGGTGGTCTGGATGCAGGATGGTGGTCTGGCTGCAGGATGGTGGTCTGGATGCAGGATGGTGGTCTGGCTGCAGGATGGTGGTCTGGCTGGTGGTCTGGATGCAGGATGGTGGTCTGGCTGGTGGTCTGGATGCAGGATGGTGGTCTGGCTGGTGGTCTGGATGCAGGATGGTGGTCTGGCTGCAGGATGCACTGATCCGATACCTGGATCGTTTATCGGCTGTGATATTGACAAATGAGCTGGGATATCAGATGAACGAGTCCGATACAGCATTTCTGTATCATCATGAACAGATGATATCAGGTACTTTCGTGATCGTAGTAACTCAGCCTGATACCTCCACTCACCTGGCAGCTACGCGGCTCCTCATCCAGCAGTAGAACTGATATCAGGTATCGGCTGATTCGCTCAGCCCAGGTATCGGTATCGGACTGGATCGGGAAATATAAAATGCTGCAGTAATAGATCACACTGAAAATAAAAAGGCTCAATCTAAATAATCTGTAAAACAGGGATTTTATTGGTTTAGACAGGAAATTAAAGCACAAAATTTCATTCAACTATTTATTTATTTAAACTTTTCTGATCATTTTTTAAAGAACTTCCAAACATAACAGACTTTCTGCATCAGCAGCTGATTTTCTCTCTTTCTTAAACCTTCTTTCTTTCCGAGTGTTGGATGTTTGTTCCACATCAAACCACTTTTACCCTTGGAGCTCCGGTGTCCGCCTGAGTGGTGGATGCTTGATTTCCCCGTGTTTGCAGCTGAGCAGATGTGAGACGGTGGAGCTGCAGGATGCTGGGAACCAGAAACCGTGCTGATTACTGCTGTTATAGCTTCGTATCGATGGGGGTGGGGGAGGGGCGAAATCAAACCCAATCTTAATGTACAGGGACTGAGACATCATCAACCCCCACCAGAACCACAAGCTGATCCAGGTCTGCAGGTGGAGGGGTGGAGGGGGGTCCTGCACCTGATCCAGGTCTGCAGGTGGAGGGTGGAGGGGGGGTCCTGGACCTGATCCAGGTCTGCAGGTGGAGGGGGTCAGACCTGATCCAGGTCTGCAGGTGGAGGGGGGGGTCAGACCTGATCCAGGTCTGCAGGTGGAGGGGAGGCTCAGACCTGATCCAGGTCTGCAGGTGGAGGGGGGTCAGACCTGATCCAGGTCTGCAGGTGGAGGGGAGGCTCAGACCTGATCCAGGGTCTGCAGGTGGAGGGGTGGAGGGGGGTCCTGGACACTGATCCAGGTCTGCAGGTGGAGGGGGTCAGATCTGATCCAGGTCTGCAGGTGGAGGGGGGTCTGGACCTGATCCAGGTCTGCGGGTGGAGGGGGGTCAGACCTGATCCAGGTCTGCAGGTGGAGGGGGGTCAGATCTGATCCAGGTCTGCAGGTGGAGGGGGGTCCTGGACCCACCCCTCAGGTCTGCGGGTGGAGGGGGGTCAGGAACCTGGATCCAGGTCTGCAGGTGGAGGGGGGGTCAGACCTGATTCCAGGTCTGCGGGTGGAGGGGGTCCTGGACCTGATCCAGGTCTGCAGGTGGAGGGGGGGAGGGGGACCTGGACCTGATCCAGGTCTGCAGGTGGAGGGGGTCAGACCTGATGCGGATCACCCAAGCGCGCTGTACCGGATATTAAGTCCAGTCTGGATTCTTCCTTTCATTTCCCTAAAGCCCCCGTGCACGCTGCCCAGATTACCCAGAATGCAGCGGGGGCAGACAAGCAGCTGCTTCTGCTCTGGTTCTGAGTCTGGTTGGGGCTGCCTGAGGAGAACTGGGTCAGGACCCGGTTCTCCACGGAGTCCGGCTTCTACAGCAGC